>JAVIWC010005012.1:0-11152 GCA_031894815.1 Creontiades dilutus | reverse complement strand
AGGAAGAACAAAATCGTGGAGTCATCGCGGGTTTGCATAACTCGGACTTTCGTGGACCACGGGAGATGTCATATGACAACATGCCTTGAAAATTGGAATTATCTCATTATCGCACCTTCAATACATAATATATAGGCTATATAGGCTACCTTAAAGGCCCAAATATAAAGAGCCAATGTCAAGTTTCAGAAGGTGAGCACTCCTGTCAGGGGCGTTGGGTCGGGTTTCTGATCCCGCGTGAAAGTGGTAATGTCTTATTATTTCAAATCTTCTTTTACACTACGTACGGGGCTTGAATATAGTACATTTGTATAAGGAGTGATAAACCTTTATGTAATACTTTGCAGCATTTTTCTCTCAAACCGGTCCATAGGTACTTGAAATTTCGCCCTGGTATCCACCGAACGTCACCTTAATTTTTTTTTTTTTTCGACTTGACGAATGAATCGGAAAAAAAAAAAGATACGGACCACGACGAAACAAAAGAAAAATAAGAGTAGAGAGAGCACAAAAAAAGAGACTGAAAGAAGAAAAAAAATGTTTGTTTTGCTATATTAGGGGCCTCGTCTCTCTTCTACCCCTTACCCGACCTCTCATTGGAATGAATGGCCTAAAACGGGTTAGCTCGACGCCGCGGCCCTAGAGGGCGCTCCCACCGACCTCTTACACACAATAGACGTTCATTATTTTTAATTGCGTTGAGGACTTCACTCGACTCTGGTGGTAATTGCATGTTCTCAGCGGGTGTGTTTGAATAATTCGCTCCTCTTTCCAAAAAAAAAAAAAAAAAAAAAGAGAGAAACGAAAGTGAGGATGACCTTTTTCTGACTCTTGGCTCTGTGTGGTGTGGAGTGCCTCTACGTGGAGCGTTGGAATTTTGTGTCTTTTGTGGAATTTTGTGTCCGTCACGAATGCTTTCCAAGAGGTTCATTCGAAAAAAGGAAAAAAGAAAAAGGTAGGCTTTCATCGGAGGCGGAATCTTTCATCGGAGGAGTGGAATCCGAGAATGCAAGGAGTTCTTGATTTATTACATTCGAGTAAAAATAACTATAACTGGAACGCTTGAGCAATAAAACCTGCCGTAACGAAATGTGTTTTTGACACGGAAAAGTCTAGAACGTTCTGGGCTGCTTTAGAAACAGATCATATGATCATAAAACACCGATAATTGATGTTTATAAGCACATTGGGTAACTAAAGGCGATCACCAAGCAACAACTTGCATATTTACATCCGTGTGTAGTAGTTGCGACAAACCCGTTTGAAGTGAGTAATTTTATTTATGTAAATCGGAGTTTCAGTCGTTCGCGAATCGTCCTTCGGTGATGTTCTCCTGCCCCGGTCCAGATTGTCCTCCTTCGAGCTCTTCAGGTACATGTCTTCTTCATCCTAAACGACCAAAAACTGCTGCTGAACGATCGAGAGAGTGGCGGTTGCGAAAAAAAGGCGGACAGTGCGAACCCAAACAACCAAAAACTGCAGCAGACCGGCAAAAAGAATGGAGGTTGCGTAAAACACTTGAAAAGTCCCCTCCAATCGAAAATAACGAATTACCTGAACCTAAACGACCAAAAACTGCTGCTGAACGTAAGAAAGAATGGCAATTGCGTCAAAAACTCAATAAGTTGAAAAGACCTCTCGATGACAATGAAAATAACGATGTACCTATCAAAATACAGAAAACTAATTACGCTCTCGCTGATTACGAATTCGACCCATCGCCACGGACAGCCAAGCAGCAGTTTGGCTCAGAAGACGATGCCTACTTCATGGATGCCTTAGACCAATCCACCTGGGCCAATAAGAAAGTGAGTAATGACCATTGAATGAAGTGATTGTCGACAACCACTTGATGGGTGTAAGAACTAGAATGCAGTACGTTCTGTACCTTCTTCTTACTAAACAATAACTTCTGCTCCACAGCTCGTCAATACTTCTTTGTTAGTGAACCTGAGGGATAACCTGCAGAAACAGCGTGCAGAAGCGGAGCGCGCTGTGAGGTGTCGAGACCAGCGTATTGCCTCTTTGTGCGCCTCCCTCTCTAAAGAAAAATAATTAAGGGCTCAGAGCCTGAGGGTGCAGCGCTCAGGGGAGACTTTATTAAATTCATTGAAGGAGCATTTACCTTAATAATTTTATGTTTCATTTTTCAATAAAATAAACCGTCGTTTTTCTATTGATTTGCGCACGTTTGTATTGATTGTCACATACAAGAATGCGGATTATCGTGGTGGATCGTGCATTGATTCCATATTCGCCCGCCATATCAATAACATCGTTAGTGTACGTTACTTAAACGCTAATACACGTTTCATAATCACCGTTGAACGTTCTGCAGTTCAGCGTCCACTCGAGGCTAAAGCGTATTCTACGTTTCTATACTTGTAGCAGCAGGCTATAAATAAAAGCAAAAGGTGGGTCCAGGGGGCGCAGCCCCCGCCGAGGCGCGTAGCGCCGAGTTTAATTTTTCTAAATTTTTAGAAGTAACTTTTAGATAAAAATTTCAAGTTTAGTATTTTTGTCCAGATTTTGGACTGTATATTATTTATGTTGTCATCTGTTTTCTTGCTGGCACAGTGATCTGGGTATGACTCTCGATTCAAAATTACTGTGGAATCGACACATCTAGAAGAAAAATAAAGAACTAAAACTTAAATTCAGGAAAATGTATTGGCTGTTGAGAGCGGATTCCTGTCTATCACTTCACAATAAACTGCTCATCTACAAGCAGATTTTATGCTCTATTTGGACTTGCGGGATTCAGCACAGGGGCTGTGCCAAAAAGTCTAACGTATAGAAAATGCAAACTTTTCTGAACAAAATCCTGAGAAGTACGGTTGGTGCCCAATGATATATGCGAAATAATGATCCTCATCGAGACATGAGGATGGAAACAGCAATCGAAATCATCATAAAATACGCTCAGATGCACAAAAACGACTTCCTTTGATTTTGATCATTCGGAGAGTTTTATAAATGCGTTTATTCGATTCAGCGAGAAAAACTACGTAATACATCATCCTCCCCTCTTCAATTCGATCCAACACCAGAGGCATTATCTCATGCCAAAACACTGATTTCGTTCAAAAAATAAAAAAGTTTTTTTACGTCCAAACACCTATTTCATTGTCAAAAGATGCTCTAAAATAGAAGTTTAATAGTTAAAGTGTTTACCGTAGAGCTCATCCATTACCAGTAGATAGGACGGTGGTAAGTCAACATTGAAAATTGTTTAAAAAGCAGAAGGTTGACAAAAATTTAAGTTTAGGTTAGAAAAAACCACGTAAAACGTGATTAAGGAAAAAAATTTATGAAATGTAGATTGAAGAAAATTTAAAACTCTTTTCAACGCTATAATTAAAACTTAATTTATTCAGCGAATTAAGGTAGTTATGGCCATTTCACGAAGTAAGGTCGAAAATCGAAACAAGTGGATGTGGCACATAGCTTCCTCGTCCCATAACATGACTTTTGATATAAAAGAAAAGAACATTCTAGGCTAAGACTTGAACATTTAATCATTGTGCTTTGGTCCCTGCAGAGAATTGGAGAATGCTTTTATTTAATCTCATAATAACGTCGAATAGAACAGGCGACATAGCAGATATCAATTCTAATTATAGAGATGTGAATATACCCATAAGCTGAGTTTGATATGAATGAAACGGACCATCGAGGCTAAAATATATAAATTGACAGTTGACAAATTGACGCTGAATGGATTGATAAATAAAGTGATAAATTGACATTATAGCATTTCGAAAAATAATATATATGCATCGTTCAATGATGGTTCAATATGGTTCGATCCAAGCTCGAGGCTAAAACTTTATTTTCTCTTTATTACTCACGAGGACCATCTTTAAATCAGTCCGAACAATCCCTGAAAATTTCATCGAAATCGGTCAAGAACTCCCGGAGTTATGCTTGTGGCAAGGAATTCACGTTTGCACATGCGCAGAGGCTACTATTGATCCGGGGGTCATGAAACCTATAGGGGACCATCTACACCCCAACCCGCACAATCCCTGAAAATTTCATCAAAATCGGACTATAACTTCGTGCAGTTTTGCCCGTAACAAGGATTTGCTGACAGACAGAACCAAAATTGTTCAAAAAGGTCTAAAACGCAAAATGCGAGCGGAATTTTTGATTTTGGAGACAAAAACATTTTCACATTCCGAAAGTGAAAACAATGCTTCCGCTACCTTGGTAGATTCGGAAGCAATAAAGAAGGAGCATATTTGGGAGGAAACCAAGTCAAATTACCTAGTTGAACTTTTGAAGAAATTTTTGCTTGGGGGGGAAAAACAATAGATCATGGATATGTCCATTGTTGGAGGTGTAATTATAAAATTAAAATGATGAAATAAACAAAATACGCAGAAGATATTTTATGAAAAAGTTATTGGCATTGAACATTAATGAATATAACTTGTAAATATTAGCGGTAGCGTTGGCAATGCTCAACAATGGTTTATGGTAAGAAAAATATGAGATAAAATGCCTTGTTTCCACATGATCGTGTGAATACAGCATCAGTGACTGTAATGTTTCTGGGTTGGAGAGATAGCTGGATCACTATTCAGCTCTAGATTGAATGTTTCACTCATGAAAGTTACTAATTCTGCACCTTTTGTAGTCTTCAAATTCACATTGAGATCACTCAATGTACTTTCAATTCACCAATGTACTTTCTACTCAGTGTTTGACACACGAGTGGTTACTAGCGTAAATCACCACGAAAGACCATAGTCATCGCAGCAAATGTTATATTGTAGTAGCTGAAAAAAGTTGTTAAGACGATGGTTTACCTTTTGAAGTAGACCAGAGCCTCATACCACACTTGTCGATGGACACAATACGCACATTACTGAATGCTGTACGAAAGGAATTGAGCGCCTCATATCAACTGATGGACCAGTTTCTTTCCTGGAATTACCGATACGAAATACGGAGTTCTCTTTCTTGTAATTGAACGCGGATCACACTTTGTTGTACGTGACAATCAATAGAAACGTGCAAATCAATAGAAAAACAACGGTTTATTTGATAGAAAATTGAACCCCTTGATTTGATTAATTTCTACCTAGCCTTCACTTTTCGAATTAATAATAATCTAAAGTGCTGCAACGTTGCATTTTGTGGGGGTGAAGGGTGTGGTGGAAGGGGCTTTCACTGGGGTTTATTATTCAATTGGCTTGCGTTCATGATTTTAATTTCTACTAAGCTTTGGAGTGTGCGTGTTTCACAGGTGATAGAGCGATTATTGAATTTCAGGAGATATGTAAATGCACGTAAATCTGTTCTCAACCAAAATACCCATTTGGATTGATCAGCCGATCATATTTGTGTGCCTCCTGAAATTCAATGATCACTTGTGAAACACAGATACTCCAAAGCTTAGTAGAAATTCAAATCGTGAACGCATGCCAATTGAATAATAAACCCCCGTGAAATAATTTGCAGCGTTTTTTATGGTTATCAGAATGCTTCAACCCGTGTATCGGCTACAAAGCCTTTTAGGAGTTCACAACATCCACATTACTACATCACTCCATCACTACGTCACTAGGTTACTGATATCAAAACGAAAACAATAATAAACCAAAATAACGCGAATGTTGGCACCATAAATCGGGCCGTATATCGGGAATGGTTTGAGCTACGAACCTGGGGAAGGGCTCATTCGATTCCTCGTGGAAAGTTCTTTAAGAAGAGTCCAAATTTATACCGCCTTGACTTTTTTTGAGGTTTTTAGGGATTTTACAAAACTTCAACAACCCTTAAATTAAGTGAGTGTGCTGGCTAAAGAATTGGGGCGTTGTCAGACCAATATTGATTTTTCCTGAAAATTTCAGATATTTTGCTCCAGCCGTTTGGGAGAAATCGTGCGTACGGCGTACGGCGGATGGACGGAAAAATTTTATTGCAGATTCGGATTCTACACCCTTTGAAACGTAATCCATACAATTTTCAGGGAGGGTTAGCTTCTTTTTTTTTTTTTTTTTTTTTTTTTTCAAGAGCGATTACAATGGTTTATTACTGAATAATAAACCAAAAGGAGCGGACTAAAAAAATTCCTATGAGGTAAAAGTTTTCGCTAATTAGTTGCTGAATCGAACCTTGAAGTTTCTTTGTTCCTGTACCAAACACCATGTGCACCCATTCGTTCAATAATGCGGAAGCAATACTTGCTATTCAAATACAAGTAAGTAAATCTTGCTGAATCCTGATATAATAAACTTATCTAACAATTTGCGTTGTCTTTTATTATTTCAAAACGGATAAAGGCAGACGCAAAAAGCTGAAATTTTCTTGGACAATCCTGACGTCACCGGAATAAACATTTAGCGGCCCGGAAACGAAAAAAAAAACAACTACAATACCGGTCAAGTCATATAAACTGTTCTTCTCTCTTTTAGCTCCGGGATGAGACGGAGGTTGGAAGGGGGTTTGAAAGGGGTCTGGTGGTTTTTTGGACGGAGTCCAAAGCTTGACGTACTGTGCAGAAGTCCTCCCCTCTCTTCTGCTGGTTTATGATGCTTCAGCCTGCTAAAAGGCTTCTACCGATACCCACCACAACGGCGTCTAGCGGCGTTTTTACTCGACGGGAGGACGGGGACGGGGTCTTGCTCCGTTTAACTCACTTAAGGTTTACCCTGATTTCTTCCTCTTTTTTTCGAGTTTATTTTTGTTTGTTTTTATTTTTTTCTACCGGTTTCCTTCGTCTTTCTTTCCCGTTTAACGGGCGTCAAAACGAGGGGTTTCGTTTTCCTCCGTGATGGCTTTTTGTTTTCAACCCGTTTCGACGTCATGAGAACAGGTCAGTCCCGGAGAACGCTCAGCTGAAAGACCCTTGATGCTAATTTATTCCCTGATCGAGCTACAGGGTTAACATGTGATACTGCCACTCCTTCGACAAACGTAGAATACAATTGAATCGCTCATTTCAGAAACCCAACAAACGCCGGAAAATGCCAAATCGACTTTATTGCATTTACGGGTATTTTAAAAGTAGGCGCGTCGTTTAAAACAGGTACTCCGCAACAACGACTCCTTCTTGCCGGTTTTCCCATGGTCTGAAATAAGCGTTTGTTACAGAAACCCGCTAAACGTGTGATGGATATGGTTAGTTGGCCCTTCCCGATTCTTGGATCAGTCGCCTTGTGAGATGAATCAGACGCCTTCAAGCGTGTGGGGTGACCCCACTGGGGTTATCCTCTGAGTGTGGCGGAACATTCAGCCACATTCTGCTCAATGGAAGGGGCAACTTTACCATTACATCACCTCACCAACAACACATAGAGGGGCATGATGTACCTATTCTTAAAGGATTTGTCGTCAAAGATAGCTACTTTAAAGACACTTTAGTAGATTTTCGTTCAAATTACTTACTTTCGGCGAGGATAGTTTTTTGTTTGAAGTCTGTTCAGTTGTTTTTCAAGTTGAAATTTATGTTCTGAATTCGTGGTTGAAAGACGGTTTGTCCTCAAGATTGTTCAAACAGTGTTCTTCGTCAATGAATTTAGTTTATATGTTTAGGAACTGCTTGTTGTTCATTACTCAGCCCTTTAAATTAATTCATCATTCAATTACTAGTCAAAAAATTGAAAACCACGTGTGTTTCGGAATTTTATTGTAGAAACACCTCATTTGCACATGACAAAACGACCGTATGTGTCCCATTCCCTATAGCTCTGTGGTCTGATAGAGCACATTGTATACAATTTATAGGGATTTTTGGGGGACTAAAAAACCATATTTAGGGTCGCTGGTAAGTTTTTCTTGATTAGCTCGAAATGCGAAGTACTACACTTAAGGGGTTTCTGAAATAAGCGATTCAATTACTGTATACAAGAAGGCACAGTGATCAGCTGAGGGATTTTTCTAAAGTAATTATTTCGTTGTCGACTGGGGAGGTCGTTTGGGGTGGAAAGCGATTTCCAATTTTCCTAATACCAAAACCTTAAACACAGGTTTATCAAATTTTAAAATTCTGAAAATTCCATCTACTTAAAAAGGGAACTTACTGAAACAGTTAAGTTAAAAAATATCAACTTGATATTACCAAGTGATGAGGATAATATTATTTGAGGGGTTAAGGAGTGCCTACGGGCTCTTGGAAGTTCGAATTCGATCTCAGGAACGACAAAAACATAGAAATCCATACCCCACTCGACTTGGCTTGAGAGTTCAAATTTCAACCCCTAGGAGGGGGTGGCGGGGGTGATTGAGTGGGAGGCAGTTTCCCCAAGTACTCTCCTTGTCTGAAGTAAAAAAAAATGTAGAAATTCACTTAAAAAGATGTCGTAGATCATCCCAATCTCATTACTCAGAAAGAAGGTTCTGACACCAATTTAAGGGTAGTTTTTTGGCCATATTTCAAAATTTTGGGGGTCAGGGGATTTTTTGGACTTTGGATTCGAATTCAGCATCTGAAAATCCGTAGGAATACCTACGGATATTCCTAAATCCTAAATCCTTTAGGGCCTTGATTTTTTTTTCTTTTGAGGCTGTTCAACACAATTACTTCGCCTTTATTTTGGTGGGCATATAAGGAACATTCTTAGTCCAAAAGATTGTGGCTTTGTACATGAAAATACTCAAATGAACTGCCGAGCACTGGTCACTGACTTACCACCGCTAACTTTCACCGCGGATGCCCTTCCAAATTACGGTTAGGACGTCTTCAAATTCGGATGCGTAAATGAGGGTGGAGCACGTGGCCCTAGCGGAAATACTTTCGGATTCTCCTCCAAAAAAGATATTGCAGCTTCGAGGTCCTCAAAGGGCGAGAGCAGATTCCTGGGACTGGTATTGTATTGTCAGCGATAACTTCCCAACAAATTCAAAGGAAATCGTTGGAAGAAAAAGAAGGGATGCACAAATACGAGCTTGAGAGAGCTCCTTCCTCAACGAGGTAGACTAGTAGGAACCCATTTCATTCATTCAAACGTTCCCTCGCAGCAGTGCTACCTACTGGAAAGAATTCATGAAATTGATTTAAAAAACCCCAGTGAAAGAATTTGCAGCGTTTTGCTTCTGCTACCTTATATCATTTAAACTGCGCTCCATATTTGCAGTTCCCTTTATACTACCCAAAGTCTCTCTTGATTTCATATCAGACCTACATCAAATTAAAGGAAATGGGCTCACTCCCATATTCGAGTTGAGGGCGCTTGGAACGGCCAGATGGGAAACTGCCAGTTATCAAGAAGGCGATAACAGAACTCGAAAAACGCAAATCTTGGCCGCATTAATCATGCCATAAATCGGGAATGGTTTGACCTACAGACCTGGGAAGGGGCTCATTCGATTCCTCATGGAAAGTTCTACAAAACAAGTCCACATTTAGGCCGCCTTGATGTTTTTTGAGGTTTTTAGGGATTTTACAAAACTTTGACAACCCTTAAATGGCACTTCAATTTGAGTTAGAAAGCTGGCTAAAGAATTGGGGCGTTGTCGGACCAACATGGATTTTTCCTGAAAATTTCAGATGTTTTGGTCCAGCCGTTTGGGAGAAATCTTGCGTACGGCGTACGGCGGACGGACGGAAAACGGAAAATTTTTTATTGCAGATTTGGATTCCAGACCCTTTGAAACGTAAACCATGAAATTTTCAGGGGGTTAGAAATTTTTTTTTTCGAGATAAATGTAATGAAATAAGTTAAGATTGTTAGGATTGTCCAATTGTTAAGATTGGTGGCTCGGTTCATTCCGGCAGACGGACATCAAGTCCATTGCTGTAGCATATTTACAACTATTTTGCATGTATTACTTATATCTATAAATAAATATGTTTTCTTTCTTTCTTTCTTCTTTTCTTTCAATACATAGATGAGTGATTTGCGTAGAAGGGTTATTCTAGTACTGAAACCTCTGCGTAATAATTTACAGGTTTTTTTAAATTGTGGGCCCCTGCGAAGTGTTAAAAATCAGGATCAACATGAAGGTAGTGTGGCGTCCACCATCAATCCTGAGACCTACGAACCTCCACGTAATTAACAGTTAGTGACGTTGAAATGTCAGTCGCAAACCAACGCTCAACGACGTACAAGACCAACATACCCCAGACGTGAGCCCCTTTTGCGAATAACGTCGTCGACCGAGTTGGCTCTGACAGGAGAGAACGTCCCGCCGCGAGGCATCAAACAGTCAGAGGCAAACTGCGATGGGAATTCTCTTGCAGGAAATGCATCAATCCCCCGCTCCCCATTCCAATCCTGCGGATTTAGCGTCGGCTCAACGGTAAAGTGTGAAGTTACAGGACCGATCAGAGTGAGTTAAACCCCCTTAAAGGCGGGATCTAGGTCCTTTCCGAAGATACCTACTCCAATTAATTTAATCAGAGGCCGAGCATAAGGGGGGAAGTCACAAAGGACTTTCGTACCGTGAACAAACTATGCACGTGTTTGCTCTGTGGCTCTTGCCTTTTGGGTCACGTGGCATTCCGACATTTTAGACTTTGGATTCAATTTTGAGTCTCTTTGAGTTCAGTGAGCTCAAAGGGTTTTCAAAGAAAAATTTCACCACAATAGTGGACCAATATGTAACTACGACTGTATGGCTAGCAAAGGCAGCGATGTTATTTCTAGAGGAATTTTTGCAGCTATTTGATCATCGAAGGTTTAATAAGTAACTACTCAGACTTACAGGATTGTAGCTGTGTTACCTGTCCATTTCATTGTAAACAGCTGTTCGAACATACCGCATTCCAGTTTTGAAACCACATGTTTTAAGGACGTCTCTCTGAAGCAAGGCGGAATGAGTATTAGAATTGATCCATGAGTTGGTGCAAAACAGTATGACCTAACTGACATTTTGGTCATTTTGACTTTTTGGTATCGTTGGATGCATTATTCGCAGCGCTACCTGTTGGTAATGGCAAGTTTCTGGTTTTACCAACGATAACGCTAGCATTTCCAAGAGAACCAGTACGATATCAGACTGGTCTGTCAACATGCCCTACCTGAGATAAGGCTGTACCACACAACCTACCTGAGTTGGTGCAAAACAAGATGATCTAACTGACATTTTGAAATTACATGTATTAGAAGAAATTTAGCGCCAACGGGAAGGGCACTCGGTTGAAAAAAAGGATTTCAAAAACCAACCCAATTTGGGGCACCCCTACAAATTAAAGGCAGGG
>JAVIWC010005011.1:0-11151 GCA_031894815.1 Creontiades dilutus | reverse complement strand
AAGAACGTGAATCATGAAATTTTCAGGGGGGGGGGGAATTTTTTTTTTTTTTCAATAGCGATTACAATGGTTTATTATTGAATAATAAACCAATAACTGTTTTACTTCTCGTCGAACAAGTTTCAATAGAATTGGGGAAAAAGAATTTTTATCATTTGGACTGCCCTTAGCACATATCCACAATAAAAGTATTTTTTTCAACATAATTTTTCTCGTGTTTGCAATGATAGGTTTTGTTTAGGTACTATTTGAAATTCTTTAATACCTTTTGTTGCCAAAATTTAAAATTTGTCTATGTGAAAATGTTGAATGTGTCTGAAAATGTTAAAACAATATTTTGTTTGTTTGTTATTGGTACTTGTAGTTGAAATTTTAACTATTAAACATTATGAGTATCGTGCCACTTATTTTAGTATCCCACAATAAAATTTTAATTTTCTGTTCTAAGTTCAAATATGTATGTTTCTTCTGCCAATATTTACTTACTTGCATGAAATCACATGAAATAATTTTATTCGTTATTAAAAAAAAAAAAAAAAACATTTTAAAAAACTCCAAGGTAAAGGGAACGAATTAGTCCCCTAATGGGCAAGCCCGTGCTAGGGTGACGAATCCTGCCAAGAGCAGAAAAGATAGAAATAATAAAATAAAAAACAATGGAGTGAACAAATAGGCATAATACAACGAATAGAACAAAAGGAAAACGATAATCTTCATACTTAAGTACGATGCTTAGGTATCCGCTTACAATTCAACATATTACTTACTTAGGTAAGTACGACAAATTACAAGTATTCTTCTTCTTACTTCAGAATCCATATTAAAAAGTGCCAGAAAAAACCATTTAAAAGAAACCGGAACTTTTACTCTAATAATTCTGTATTTTCAAAAAATATTCTTTTAAAGTTTATTTACCAGTTTTGGATTTTTTAATATACTGTTAGTGATATCGTCGGGCAAGCTATTAAATTCCAATACCCCAATATACAAATAGGATTTTTGGGTGGCAGTACTGTGATAAAAAGGAGTTATCATTTTGTTTTGAGCCTAAAACTGCGTAGTGATCTCATGGCGTGGAAAAGAAAAAGATTTGTCACGTAAAATCTGCTTGATGCAATTTAGTCTAGACAGAGAATTCACTCTAAGAATATTTAGTTGATCAAACGGGCGCTGTGTGCTCGAGGAAGTTACATTTACATTTACATATCTGGTATAATCTACACATCACGGAGTAACTAAATATATTGGAAAGAATAATAGACTTTGCTCAGTAGCTGTTACAATGAGGGATGTACTCGTGAAATAGTAAATCTTTGTGTTGTATGAGGTGTTCATACAAAGAATCTTCCTAGCAAAAAAACTAAAAAACTAAAACATTGTCAGTCTACATTTTGAGAATCAAAGACTGTATCAAGGAAGAAGTATTTCCGAATAAAACAGTGAGTAAAATGAGAAGTCCCGGTGAACATTAATTTGATTCAGGGAATGAATCGATGGCAGTAGGCTGTTACCCGATATCGCGGGTAAAAAATCTCCCGTAAGATACCGAGCTGAAGTCATCCTGAAATAATACGAACTGATCAATTTCCGCAGGGAAATTACACCGTTGGATTTTCTGGAAAAAACGCTGAAAGCGGCGTTTCGCCCAGGCCGATCCGTATATAACGGTAAAGAGCAACGTCAACGTAAATTTTCGGAAGAGAGCACAAATCCTCAGCGGAATACGGATTCCTTGGCGCTTCCATTGAACGGGGGTGCGACAAGATATCTGCCCACTACAACTTCCGATCCGATCTGCATTGCAAAACCCCTTCTCCTTTCGCGCTCTTTCGCGATATCTACGAGCACGATCTGGCGGAGCGAACCGGGATCGGGAGGCGACGGATTCAGCTCTTCTTTATTCGACTTTCCAATTAACGAGAGCCCTTTACTATCGGCGCGGCCCATCCCTAAAACCCGCCCTTGCATCCCATCCATGTGTTGTCTGAGCGAGATTTATGTGATGCTGGCTGTGGTTAGCAGGCGTCGCTGTCCATGTCGCACACCAATTACCGGAGCCACTGGAATAGGTCGGACCAGCACTCATTATATTTTACATTTCACTGGTTTTGGAATCAACGTTCAAGAAAATGTCGACTTCAATCGGCGGGCAATAGGTGAAAAGCCTTCCCACCCCTAATTTTGGTGAATTTAAACGTTGAGACGTTCATTACCATGTTTCCCCACAAATTTGTTGTGGTACACCTGTACTCCATCCAATAAATGACAATATAATAGTTGATACTGATAACATAAAAGTTAAAATAACATTTATCGATTTGATCAGCATTATATTGTTTTCAGAACTGCTCGAAGGAGGTATTGTCATAATATTTTAGTCAGTTACTTGTAGAATCAGTGAGTTTCAATACGTACCTATAGGAATATTCCTAGATGAAATGATTAATAATTAAGCATTATTAGTTATTAATGAGACGCTAATGATGCTATTAATGTTGCATTAGATGGTATGATTAGTCTCAATGGCATTCAATGCTATCTGGCTCAGGGTCTCTGGAATGTCCAATGTTTCCACCGTAATTCTAATAATCTTGAATTATGAACGTTTTCAATAGTAGTGATGATTCGTAATCTATTTTTGAACATGGTAAGCGTTTGTTCGTGTGTAATTTCAAACCACAATTCTCCTTAAGATTGGGATAAAAAACTTCGTTATTTCGTAGAAAAATTTCGTACAAGCGTTCCGAAACTAAGAATGATTTCGTTGGACACCACTTTGTAAGCACTTCAAGTTGGTCACATGTCAAAGAACGTACTAAAAAAATCACTTAAAATAACACAAAAACTGCTGGAAAAAATTGTTTTTTCTGTGTTTTTTGTTTCTATTTAGCAAAATGTTACTCATGTTGAATTAAATTTGAAAATGAATGCACATAATTGTACCGAAAAATGTAGCTCAATTTCATTAAAATAATTGTATTGACTATTGATGGTTAAAGAAAACAAAAATCGTTTATATCCCTTTTTTTATTTTTGCATCGGAACATTACTCAGAAAAATTAGTATCTTTGTTCCCAAACAATTCGACATCTGTGAACACGTAATACGAAACTTTAGGAAATCTCGCTCATAGGATCTTGTTGCATTACTGGAGCTTCTTGAGCCATAGGATGCATAGAAGTAAAATGCAAAGGAAATACAACTAAACAAGAGCTAACCAGTATCCACAAAATTCTGGTTAGCCACATTTAATGTGACGAACCAGAATTTTGTGGATACTGGGAAATGGTGGATACTGGTGGATAAATTTTATCTGTTTTTATCACATTTAAATTTCGAATTACGAACACAGCTAAATATCTTCCTGGTTCCAACGATTTCTGATTAAATAATCCTGAAAGCTTCAACAGGAGAGCAAAATCTAACTAAAGCGACAACAACGAAAACTAAATTTAGAAGAACGAAAACCAGAAAAACGCAGAATTCCCAAGATTAAGGGTCAATCGGCAACAGATATTGTACGAGGCCATCAAGAGGGAAGAATCTTTTTGCAGACAGTGGTGACTAACTCATGACATTTATAACTGAGAACGAACGTGCAGAATCACAAAGTGAATCCATGGGATGATGCTTTAACATCAGAAATCAGGACACAAGTTACAAAGAGTCAAAAGAAAAACTTAGTTGCCAAACAAAGTGTTTATCTATTTGGTTGCAGAATGACTCAGAAGGATAAATTTAAAGGTGATAGGGGGAAAAAATCAATGATAGTATCAGATATAGATTCACACTAAAAATCCCTGAATAAAATAATATCGAAAATGAACTTTCAGAGAAAACACTAAATATATATATACTGATTTAAGGAACGGAAAATTGTATTGGGAAGAAAGTATTTGCTGCAAAAACCAAAGGCTCACACATGCAGGAAGGCACAACAAATTAGACACCAAGCTCGAAGATTTGGATTTTCATCCATCTACAACAGAGCCCATAAGATGTGTGAGGGTCGTAGTTCACAAGGGAATTTTTACTATTTGATAAAGATTTCATTTCCATAGACATTTCGATCAATGAGCAATGAAACTCATATAGGACCATATACAACCCATTCCGCATAGTTCCTAAACATTTCATCCAAAACATATGAAAGCTGTAGAAATAAAGCTGTAACATACACACAGCCGCGTCACGAAAGTTCTTCAGAAAGTCTAAAATACCAAATTGGGTGAAGCATTAGGTTTTGGAGTATAATATTGAAATCGCGAAAGTTGAAACATTGCCTCCACTGAATTTAGGTACCGTGCTCCAAGTTTGGAGATCTGGGTCAACAAGGCGCCAGACCAACCCCCCCTTCAAGACCTGGCGGTCCTGCGGGTCAGGTATAACCATTGCGCCGTCCTAATCGCTATTGTTTCCAAGTCTACCTGCAGGGAGCGGAAGCATTGGTTCCCCTTTCAGGAAAAGAAATTACTTTTCGGGGCAAATTGTAATTTCCATTTGTATTTTGGGTTTCAGACCATCTTGGACAGTTTTAGTCTCCTAATTCATTATTAGATACTGCTAATACTCAGATCAAATTTATGGGAATTACTGCGCTCGAGTAATTTGTCTGAAGACATGAACAACTAATACATAAACCTATTGGTAAAATAGTTCAACTACTCATCGACAAGGTTCGTGGTCTATATTAATTTTCGAGCCAAAGTTTTTCTTTTGTATTTTTTGCTACTTCGCTAATTTCGCTGAATTGCTAAAATTGCCCCCTCCAACAACGATACAGTGAGTTCGATAGAAAAATGGCTCGAGGACTATTGATCAAGTCAAATTTATCAATAAAGTTTTGGGATGCAGATGACTTTACAGCTATCTATCTAATGAGTAGGAGTCCTCCAAAGGTGTTTGAAACACCTCGCTATTCGAAACAAAGGACAGGTCACCCTCCAACTATGAAATATTTAAAAGTTTTAGGATCAGAAGCGACCACTATAACTCTAATTCTTCCAACTAATGAACTTCTTAACTAAAATGAAAATGAAATCATAAAAGTAGTAGTAGCTACAACATTCTACGAGGTTCAGAGGGTTGAATCATTAATTTAATGCCAATCAGTACGCACGCGCCTACATAAACCCCAGAAAAAAAATAACTTGAATGTAATGATTCCAGTTTTTAATTAGAATTCCAACGATGGAAATTATGGATTCACCTCCATCTTGAAAACGCGTGAAACGCCAGAGAATTTGTGCATTTGTGATGAGAATCCCACTGTTTTGGAAATGCGAATTTTCCCGCTCTCGTGTGCACAACAGCGTAAAAAAAGCGGTGAGGCCCCTAGAGAGGCTAATGCATATGGAATCTCCAATTAAAATTCTTCCCGCGCTGACGTATATAATCAAGTTGAGCCGGCCCCGTCCCACTTTCGTAGGAACGTGGATCACCGTCGCACATGTGTAACCTACCTTAGAGGAGCTAAGGGTAATTCGAATTTAATGAAATTTTAAGATATGGGAGCGTTTAAGGAGGAACGCCACATCGCGAGTTCGTTTTCGAGAATACAGGGTGTTACAATTCGTGACGGTCACAGGCCAGGAGAAGATTCTACGGAAAATTTCTGATCAAAAATGCCTCTTAGCAATTTTTTTACACCCTTGGAAATGCGTTTTTTTTTAATTTAAAGATTTTTCTCGTTTCGGATTATATTTTAATAATAAACCATTGTAATCGCTCTTGAAAAAAAAAATTCTAACCCCCCTGAAAATTTCATGGTTTACGTTTCAAAGGGTGTAGAATCCGAATCTGCAATACAAAATTTTCCGTCCGTCCGCCGTACGTCGTACGCCGTACGATTTCTCCCAAACGGCTGGAGCAAAAGATCTGAAATTTTTAGGAAAAATCCATGTTGGTTGGGCGACGCCCCAATTCTGAGCCAGCTCTCTCACCCATTATAAAGTGCCCTTTAAGGGCTGTAAAAGTTTTGTAAAATCGCTAAAAACCTCAAAAAAAGTCAAGGCGGCCTAAATTTGTACTCTTTTTGAAGAACACTCTACGAGGAATCGAATGAGCAGGTCCGTAGGTCAAACCATTCCCGATCTATGGCCCGATTTATGGTGCCAACGTTTTTGTGTTGATATCGGTAACCTAGTGACGTAGTGATGTAGTGATGTAGTAATGTGGATACTAGAGTGAACTCCTAAAAGGGTTTGTAGCCGATACACGGGTTGAAGCATTCCGATAACCATAAAAAACGCTGCAATTCCTTTCACTGGGGTTTATTATTCAATTGGCTTGCGTTCATGATTTGAATTTATACTAAGCCTTGGAGTGTGCATGTTTCACAGGTGATAGAGCGATTATTGAATTTCAGGAGGCACACAAATATGATCAACTGATCAATCCAAATAGGTATTTTGGTTGAGAACAGATTTACGTGCTCTATGCATACCTCCTGAAATTCAATAATCGCTCTATCACCTGCGAAACACGCACACTCCAAAATAGGTATTTTGGTTGAGAACAGATTTACTTGCTCTATGCATATCTCCTGAAATTCAATAATCGCTCTATCACCTGTGAAACACGCACACTCCAAAGCTTAGTAGAAATTCAAATCATGAACGCAAGGCAATTAAATAATAAACCCTAGTGAAATTATTTGCAGGGTTTTTTTTTTAACCTTACCGCATTAAAACGGCCATACTTAGTTACTTAGGTACTTAGTTTCGTGAGCTGAGTATTGATCTTTGGACAAGAAATTCCTAGTGAACCATCTACAGCCTAACCAGAGCATTTCCTAGAAATATCGCCAAAATCTGAAAGAAATTGTAGAAAATAAGTTTATCTTAATTGTCTGAAGATATATGGATGTACATCACTTAGCCTTCTTCCCATAGCTGTATCATCAATTCTACTCATCCACTACCCTCCATATTGCACCTTTTTGAAAAGCTATTATTGATATCTAATAGCGGTGCCGATAGTGGTAGAGGTGAAATCCGGAAATTTAGTCAAAAGTTAGATAAAGTTGTTTTCGGGCGGATTTATAAATTTGGGTTTTATTGAAAACAATCCTTCAAAAAGCACTATCTCAGGAACGGGTTGTTAAAGCGGTTGGTTTTGCTCCATTTTCGGTTTATTTTCGCCGAATTTGATTGACGGAAGACTCCGTGTAATGCTGATACGATTAGGTAAAATTGAATCAGAGAATCACACTATATAAAAACCAGCTTATCAGAGTATATCGACGTTTCAGGGGGTGGTAACGCTGGGTCGGGTGGAATTCTCGCCCCCGTCTCCCAGGGCAACCGACCTGCTCCCCCTCCCCCCGACCCCGCCAGTGAAGGAAGGAGGGCCCCAGCGGGGGGAAGCGTCTCCCAGGGCAAGCGACGTGGTCCTCTCCTCGGGGATTTGGGACATACGATTTTTTGACTTTTAATATTGTTATTATACTCCCTCATTGTGTTGTTTAGTACTCTACCTCCTGTACACACGGGACTTACCCCAACAAGAAGGCACAACTGTTGCCACCTTTGCAGATGATACGGCTATCCTCTCTGTTGGAGATGATATAGAAGCTGCAACACGCAAACTACAGACGTCTACTACTGAGGTTTGTAAATGGACCAAGATGTGGAGAATGAAGCTGAACGAATCAAAATCAGCCCACATCAACTTCACTAAAATATTTGGACCTATGGGATACAGATCTGGGGCTGTGCCAAGAAATCAAATACTAAGAAAATCCAAACCTTTCAGAATAAAATACTGAGAAGTATAGTTAGAGCCCCTTGGTACATGCGAAACGATGATATTCATCGAGATTTGAGGAAGGAGACAGTCTATGAAATTATTGCAAAATACGCAAGGAAGAATGAACATCGCCTCCACAAACACGTGAACCCGGAGATGCTCTACGTTTCGGACAACGAAGGTGAAATCCGACGTCTCAAGCGAAACAAACCACTGGATTTAGTTGTGCTGCGTGAAAAGAAGTGCAATCGAACTCAGTGCTAATTGATTGAGCTATATAATAAAGGGCTAGATTTTGCTGTAAACCTACCCTCTTGGAGTGTACCTTTATTGATATGTAAAATTGCTGGATGAAATGTATTTGATTTTTCAGTCGCAATTAATAAATCACGAAAAAAAAAAATTGTGTTATTCACCTATTTCTTTTTAACCTGCGTAGCAGGGCCATTAAGCTAGTCCTCCTATAAATTCAGAGACGAACGGAGTAAACGGTAACCCCTTTGTTTCACCTCTAGCACAACTAGCGCTGCGACACCCTCACGGTCTACACTTTACACCTCTGGATGTAAACTCGGTTCAAGAACGAATGCAGAGCAATCGGAGCTCAACACCTTCCGAGAAATAAGTAATTTATCGAACTTCCTTAATGAATTTATTAACTGTGGGAGAAAGAACACCGTAAAAAAAACCTTCGGTACACCATCAAGCAGCGAACAATTCAACTCGGTAGGAACTTTCCATTGAACGCTCGGGGAATAGATAAGTAAGAGGTAATTGAAAAATAAGCTTAGTTCTCTTTCTCACGTTCAAGCGGAACGAATTAATGAGTTCCGCAAATTAATTTTTCCTCTTCATCAGAAAGGTATGAATTCCGACAATTTCTTAACTACTTAACCAAATTCCCAAAACAAAAGCTATGGATCAATCGATGAACCAGAAGCAAAAACTTGAGGTTTAATTATTCAAAATGCTGGTTGTTGTGACCGGTGTACGATCTTAACCTAAGCTAACTCCTCAACGACGCAATACACTGATTGAGAGTTGTTAGAAAATCAATCAAGATCAAATTTAAACGGTCAAATTTCAGAGTTCAAAATTCTAATTTTCTTCTGGTGGATTCAAGAGGATTTTTCTTTACTGAGGTGGTTGGGTACACCTTGCTGAGCATGTCAGTGAAACGAGAAACACAAATAACTACACATTCTCGAAATACTAATTTCTTTAAAAATTCCGACACACCGTTGAGAGAACACTGTCCAGGGTAAGGAGAAATGGATACACGGTAGGGAGGAATTGATACTTCAATGATTTTTGAAATATGATTAAACGTATGAAAAAATGTTTTTGAAAGATGGATTAGGTGCCTCCCACCTCCCTCTAGCGACATAAAAAGCCGCCGCATCTGTAGGTGCTCTAGTAACGAAATGAGAGCTACGTAACACGAATTTGCCGTTTTCTGAAGAATGAATTTATTGTTAGTTACGAAATTAATTAATTTGGAATTAGATTTAAATAAATTTAAACTCAGTCTGTTAACAATTTTGGCATTTGAACACTTTTTACTCTTTTTTTTTTTGCGGTTTCGTCCCACTGTGCAGCGTTGGAGTTATAACTAAATATTTTAAAGGCTTATTAATGAATATAATAAACCAAAAACGCTGCAAATTCTTTCACTGGGGTTTATTATTCAATTGGCTTACGTTCATAATTTGAATTTCTACTAAGCTGTAGAGTGTGCGCGTTTCACAGGATAGAGCGATTATTGAATTTCAGGAGGCACACAAATATGATCAACTGATCAATCCAAATAGGTATTTTGGTTGAGAAGAGATTTACGTGCTCGATGCATATCTCCTGAAATTCAATAATCGCTCTATCCTGTGAAACGCGCACACTCCGGAGCCACACTCCGAAGCTTAGCACAGATTCAAATCATGAACGCAAGCCAATTGAATAATAAACCCGAGTGAAAGAATACTTATTTACCCCAGTAATAATATTGAATAATAATCCCCAGTAATAATATTTACCTATATATTATCAGCGTTTCATACATATCAGAATGCTTCAACCCGTGTATCGCCTATAAACTGCAAGTATCCACATCGGGTATCACTCCAGTAACCACATTCACTACAACTCGACGCTATCGGCATCCCTAGGTTACAAACAAACAATAATAAACCAAAAAACGCAAATGTTGACACCCTAAATCGGGCCATACATGGGGAATGGTTTGACCTACGGACGTGGGGAAGGGCTCATTCGATTCCTCATGGTATGTTCTTAAAATTGGTAAATATTTAGGCCGATTCGACTTGTTATGAGGTTTTTAGGGATTTTACAAAACCTTGACAGCCCTTAAAGGGCACTTTAAATTGAGTGAGAGAGCTGGCTCAGGAATTGGGGCGTCGTCGGGCCAAGATGGATTTTTCCTGAAAATTTCAGATCTTTTGCTCCAGCCATTTCGGAGATATCGTGCGTACGGCGTACGGAGGACGGACGGAAATTTTTTTATTGCAGATTCGGATTTTACACCCTTTGAAACGTAAACCATGAAATTTTCAGGGGGGGGGGGGGGGTTAGAATTTTTTTTCCAGAGCGATTACAATGGTTTATTATTGAATAATAAACCAAAATGAATAGATGTGTGTACCCCCGGGGAAATGTTGTGCCCAGTTATTGCAAAAAAGATCAACGTCGCTCTCTACTTTCTCCCAAAACGTGGGGAAACACTGATCCGGGTATATTCCACCGAAGGCTCAACGAGGGGATTCACCATGGGAGTTACATGGAAGGATTAACGTTGTTGAACTGAAAGAAGGAATTAGTCCGCACAAGACCCCCACGCCCGTATTTACCGAACGCAAGTTCGGAGAAACGTATGAGAGAAAAGAAGAAACGCCGTAGGCTGGCTCTCCCAGTGGGACGTAATTCAAGAAATACCGAATTCACCGCTTAACTAAATCCCTCTTCGGATTTGTTTTGGAACTTTCAAATTAATTATAACATCCCTAATAATTTATGGTCACAATGTTTAGCGTCACAATTTTAATTATCCACTTGTAATGCTACTGAATGGCTATCAATTTCCGTAGTATAAGAATGAGACTGATTGATAGGTTGTCCAAATGTTTTGTCTTCGTTATCGTCTTAAAGACGCTGACCGCCCAGGTGTTTCTTTTTAGTTGTTAAGTTTAGTATCCACTGTCCACTTAGATACCATCTACACGAAATGGGCAAATCTGACACCACCCTCTGCCGGCTGAGGTTGAGACTGCGTGTCATGTGATCTGCCACTGCCCTGTGCTGGCAAGACAGCGTTTTCTAACCTGGGGGCAGGCTTCCGTTGATCCCCGGGTGATTAAAACGGGAGAGGTTAAGGCTCTCCTCTCGTTCGCC
>JAVIWC010005010.1:0-108802 GCA_031894815.1 Creontiades dilutus | reverse complement strand
GATGTTAGATAAATATCGGTCTTCTCAACATCGATGGTAAAACATCGAACATTGACCCAAAAACAGCGATGTTTCGATAATATCGGACATCGATGTTCCATCCCTAGGTCAAGCGAAGTATCGATATTTATAGATATCGAGTATCGTTTTCAACATCAATTTTTCAGAATTGAGCTGCAAAAAACCTAATCGTATGTACTTGAACAGAACAGATGATAGTCTTCGTTTTGATTTTTTGAATCTGTGAGTGGTAAGGTAATAGTAACTGTGTGGGTACTAAAGCCTCTTACCGCTGCCTTCCTCCTCTTCTTCTTCTTTTCCTGTTTTTCCATCTAGTATTGAAGCCACTATTCTTTTACATTCCAGATTCCATTACAAGTGTCCAAAGATTGGTTGGTGAGTTTTTGACTAGTAGGAAAATCTACCAAAGAAAAATAATAAAACCAATTTTTTTTAGCCAGTGAGAAAAAATTTGCCGATATTTCGAAATATCAGAAGTATCGATACTCGATATTCTTGGAGGGCCCAGTATCGAAATACCGATACTCAATGGTAAAATATCGATGTTTTGAAATATCGGGTATCGATACCCATCCCTAGTCCAGAGATTTCTTTTTGCGAAATATTAATGGTAATCATCGATGCCTACTATAATCGAAAAAAATATTATAATAATTATTCTACAAATAAATAATTTATTTGCATTAGTATTTCCCAACAATCAATCCCATTAGTTCAAGGTCAAGGCAGAACAATTGTCACAAAGGAGAAGAAGAAGATGCTTTTTTTTTCTGTCGTGCCCTCCTGTGGGGAAGTGTTTATATGGTATTGTAGTTGAACGTTTTAACCAGTTTAACGATATTTAGTTATTCCTAAAATATTTTCAAATTGAATTATATCAAAGATATTTTATTCCGAACAAAATCACCATGTTCTTTAGTGAGCGCTTAGTGATCTCTTGTTCCGTATCTGTCATACATTTGGAACGAGAGCGTCGTTGATGGGCAGCTCCGAATGTTTGGGTAGGTATTTTTATTGATAACTATTTGCCTATGGTGGTTAATGTTCGTTTCAGTGTATATTTAAGTCGTTTACTTCAAAATCCATTTTACATGGGGGACAAAGCAGCTGGAATCGTAATTGTAGCTTGGCGGCAAAGACGGGTAGGTTGGAAGAGTTAATATTACACTACCCGTCATAGAAATGAATAATTGGTTTTCTATACGTTTCTAAATAAGTACATATCTCGAATTTTTATAATTTGTTGGTACGTGAAACAGCAATTCAGGGTGCATCGTTTACGCTAAATTTCTGACCGGCCCCTACTTGGTGAACCTTGACAGCTCTACTTATCACCGATCTATCCTATTGTTGAAAATTTGATGACCGTATATACGTAAATAATTGTCTTCCTACACTTTGGCTCTATGAATGATCGCATCTTCAGTAAAGTAAAACTTCACCTACTTCAATCCGTTTTGTTAAATGTAGAACAAAATCTTTTTGATATGTCGGGAACAGCTAGGTCTGCTTTGGTCGAGAATAATTTCGGATTGTATACACTAGGTAACCTACCCTTGAAGATTAGCATTGTGCTGTTGATCGTAATAATGGGTCGAGACAGATTGTTATCTTCATATACATTGGTACTTTTATTGAACACGGATCATTTTGCGACTGGTGAAATGCTGACACTGTGAGAAAAAGGAACATTTTTTGGGGCACGCTGCTTGTCCCATTTAAAATTTAGTTTGGCTTGAAATTTAGGATGGTGTCGGGTGAGTTTTGCCGCGATTCTTTGGTCAATAATTTTTTCCTCCTACGTTTCAGGGTGCTTAGGTTCAAAATTTGTTATGTCTGTCCACCATTAGTACCATCCTTAAAATTCCTTAGAAAATGTTAAAAATCCGTTCTCTTTCTAACTTGTCAGCCTGATAGCTTTTCACGAATACTTGGTGATTGGTCAGAGCAGTGTTTTCGAAGGTTTTGGTGTCACTGGCAGGGGGAATATCCTTTCCTAGAAATGTTGGACGCAAACGGTTTGGCATAGGTTTCAGATCCATAGAAATTCAACCATAGCAACTAATCGAAATGTCTGAACCTAAAACTGACCCCCCAAACCTCACAATCGCGCATTCAAAAACTAATAAACCTATGTGTTGACAGGTACATACATCGTTTTTCACTGATATTAGGGTGTCATACTTTAGTCTGACACTTGACAGTAGATGGAGCGATTTGTAATGTTTATTAATATAAACATAAAACAAGAATTTTCCTCCTTGCCATAAGGCTTCAACCGGAGAAATAATAAAGTAAAATTCGTGGAATTGGCATAGGTGCACAAATTTGATGGCATATTTGCTTGGTGATACAGTTTCCATCTCACGAATCTCTTTTACAAGGTGCTTATCACGTTCTGACACTCGTTTGGCGCCAATTTTAAGGAAATAATTATCATATCTCTTCAATTTCCCGGTCATAGTCACCCTGTTTTCATGGATGATCTTCAACAATACTCAATTATCCGAAAGGAAAGTTTTGGTTGTAATTAATCAAATGTAAAGGAAGAATTAATACCTGTGGAAAATTTCTACAATGGTAGATAGTAGGTCTAAGAATGGTAGGCGAACCTAAAACTTACCTATTTAAAAAGAAGGGTGGCTTACCTATTACAATAATTGTTGTGGTTTACAGATGAATCTGCGTCTTGGAAGTTTTATGACCTGAGCCTCACGAAATGGGAAAGGAAGATAACACTGCAAGGAGAGGTCGAGGTAGACCAAGGAAACAAACTTTCGGTGGCGTTAAAGAAGTCTGTACAGGTAACAAAAAAGAAACTTAGTCGTTGTGCGTTTCAAGTACAAATAACTATTTGAAACTGCTATTATACAAAATATTTTTGTTGATGACTCATTTTGATATACTTCCTTTTCGTTCATTATTTTCAATACTGTACCTTTGTTATCGACCGAAAAAAACATATTTTTAGACCCCTCAAAAGTTGAGGGTCTACTTTTAAAGACACGTTGATTTCAAAAATCGATTAAAAACGTTGAAAAAATAAATACTTGGTGTTTTCTAAATCACCCACCCGAAACAACCTAGAGAACTTCTAGTTGAAAATACTAACGAGCAGTTATCTACCATCGTGCCCATGACCTACACTTGAACTAGTTCAATCCGCGAAATACCTTGGCGTTCTGATTAACTGGGATCTTTCATGGATATCTTAGATTGCAGCCCTTGTTTCGAGAACTCGTAAATTTATCCACATCTTTTACCGCATTACGTTTCACAGAATAATTCGACCCGGATTTCCAAAGCGTATTAAGCTTCGGAATGCTAGCCTGCGGCCTAAAACTACTACAAACATTAAGTGCAGTAATTATACAAAGACGTCTACACTTTTATTCTATGTTTGTAATTTTTTTCTTCAATGCATAAATAAGCGATGCTTGTTTGATTTTGTATTTTTTAAATACATTTTTCTACTCCCCCACACCGCACATAGCCTGTCTCTTGGTGCTGGGGTAATACCATAACATCACCAAGTATACATTTAATAATTTATTTTACAGTCTAAAATGCCCAGGCTTATACATAAATCTTACATTTATTCAGTTTAGATTACTAGTTTAACAGGCAATGTTAACTTCTCCATTTTGCTTCACAGCTCCGGTGATCGAGTTGACATCTAGCAGTGAGGATGACGAACCCCCTCCAAAACCCGCCGCTGTCGTCAGGAAGCCGCCCCCCGTTGTCAAAACCGCGGTCTCCAAACCTCCAATACTCGGCAAAAGGAATTTAGTCCTTAAATCGCCAGCTCAAATGCCACCACTAAAGTCATCTCCGGTCGCTAGTGGGAAAGTGAGAAAGCTAACTGCCACCGAAGAGCTTTTGTCGATTTTGGAAAATGACGAGGACGAGCTGGAAGGGCTTCCTGTTTTGAAGGAAGGGAGGAAACCCTGGGAAAGCTCTCAAGACAAATTAGAGAGAACAAAGGACATACTGTTGAAGTCTATTGAGGACGAATTAAGGTAATATTTGTCTACAAAGAAGTTTGATTTGCTAATATTGTTGTCGAATTTTGTTTTGGTTCGACTATTTTAACGTAGGATTCTCCGAATTCCAGTTAGCCCGAAATTATTAGGCCTCGGAGGGTCTGCAGTCCACATACTGACTTAGAATGGACTAATGTTATACTAAGAACATGGACCTCTAGGGCCGGTTTCTAAATTACTTATTAGTTTCGAAGTAATGAACACCGAAATTTAATAATTTAAAGTATGGGATAAAATCCCATTTCCCCGTCTGGAAACACGTTCTTTTCAAGACGAAACTAAGGGATCTGGGAATGTTTTGGGAGGAAAAATGACTACCTCACGAGGGGAAGTACGAGTATTTTCTCGCTCGTTCTGGCTTTAAAAAAAAGTGTGAGTTCGTTGGGGAACAGTTGTTGAACACCTTACATTGGTCAAATTAAAAAAATTGTCCCAGAAAAAAAACAAAAAAGTTTTAGTCGTGCATGATTGTATGAGCGAATTTGTCATTTCAATTTCACTCTTCGAAACTAGTTCACCCGCTCAAAATTCACATGTTCAAAATTTGGCAACAACACCAAATTTTCATCCGTTCAGATTTGATGTCCTCTCAAAATCATAACGATGTCTTTGTTGAAGTTTGAATGTGAGCTATTTAGTGCACAACAACTGTCAATGTTATTGCGAAAAAACCTTATTCTAATTTTTTCATAGTATTTTCACTCTGCTTGAAGGTGGTGGAACCCGTTTTTCATTTTTTGAGGTTTTAGTCCCTCAAATCTTCGATTGAAACTTGAGGTTACCTCTTGACCCGTCTTTTTTATTTTAGTTTTCGATTCTACGTTGAATTTGGAAAAAAAATGCATAGTTGAAAAAATGTTTCAGAGACTTCGTTTCAGAGTTATTTCAATTTTTGCGAACAACAAAAATCGACGAGTTCTTTTAGAAAAGATTTTCTCCAATTATGTTCAATATTTTTTAGATTTTGACCACATTTTTGAAATCAGTATCAAATTTCCTATCAACAGAAGCCAGTTTCCATCATCAACAATCATCATCTGAGGATTTACAGCCTGCCTCTATGATCCTCGCCTTTAGAAAATGTCCGCGTATTCCTCATTTATGATGCCTGCCATGATTTTTACGTAACTGAACATTTTCATGACGTTTTGTCGACTTAACTCGCTTTCACGCTTGAACTAGTCTTGAAACATTGGCTTGCGAATGGTAGGTAGGACCTACAGACTCATGGCAAGAGAAAACATGAATGTCCTCCTTTTAAGACCTTAAAGTGCCTAACGTTTTTTTGCCTTCAAACTGGAATTTCTCCTTGTGATCGACGCTGAATCGCAAAGTTGACCATACCATTAGAAAGCTGATTAAATTTGCAAGTTTTTCCGAGGTTTTACAAGTTCCAGCACGTTTTTTTGGAAGTGCAGTAAAAATAAAAGTCATTCAGAAACTAGCAATTTTTAAAAATTTTCAATTTTTGAACTGCAATTGCGGTCCTTAGGGGTTTATTTATGATTATGAATGTGCATTAGTCGTAAAGGAAATATCACGTTAAATCCGAAAATGTGGTCAGAAGTAGGAAAAAGTGTTTTAAAGTGGAAAAACGTGGGTTTTTATGTGAAAAAACGTGGTTTTCTGAAGAAAAAAAAAAAAAAAAAAACTGAAAAAAAAGAAAATAAATGCTTGTTGTTTATTGATCTACTGAACTATGTACTTAATAAACTTAATTCGAAAGAAATGTCACAGATAAAAGATTAAAGAAGAATTTGATATTTCGAATTAAATCTTAGTCAAATTTAGAAGAGAAATTGGTTTTTCTGAACTTTAAGACCTTCACTCCAAAGCATTCATTGAATGTGATGGTGGGGTCGTGAGTCCTCGCATGAAGCTCTTCGTCGGAAGTAATCCCTTTTGTTGCTTGAAAATCCTCCACCATTGAATCTACATCCTTTTTTAGGGTAGCAACATCAAAAGGTAGTTGGTTATAATCAACACCGCACATTGTCGAAAGCGTTCGAAAGATTTGAGGCTTGGCCCATAGTGGAATTAAAATATAAAGTGTTGGTGGAAATTTTGTTTTTGCTGAAACATATTCTGTCATCTCCCGACATTGAAAACGGAGCTTCTGCTACAAATAATAAATGAACCACGTACATGCCCCATTCAATAATGTTGGATGTACGTTCAATCGGTGCGCTAACTAATATGAACCTTATCTTACGTTTAATTCAGGTACTTGGAAGAGGTGGACGACACTCCTTCGAAACCCGTGCAAAAATCTTTGCCGTGCGAAGTGAAAATTGCGAGTAAAGAAGGAGTCACAAAGAAGATCGCCGCCAAACGAAGCAGCGTCGAGATAATCGACGAAATCAAAACGCCCTGCAAAGATCCCGTGATAAAAAGCGTCGTGGAACCACCGAAGTTGGGGTCCGATATTGTCGTGCGTCGAGTGAACAAAACAGAGAAGAAGGTGTCATTCGGGTCACCTCTTACGGTCAAGGATGACGTGAAGAGGAAGTTTTCCGATGTTAAGAAGGTGGAAGAGCCGAGGAAAGAAAGAACCAAGGTAAACTTCATTACTGTGTCAATGGTCTTTCATTTAGTTGGCACCTACATGGGTTTGGTCATTGACATTTCTGCAACGTTATGATCTCCAAGAAATTACCAGCTGGTTCACCAATTCGGGTTAATTCAATAAAACAGGTGAAGGTTAAAGATGTGTAGAATCCGAAAATCAATTACAAAAAAATCTGTCCGTCCGTCATAAACTTGGCTTAAGAATAACATCTTTGGTCTTTTGAACTGAATTCTTGGCATGGCACTTAGCCAATTCTATAGGGTGAGCCCACCAAGACCATTTTACGTTCATCCGTTCACTCTCCTTAAGCGCCGCTGGAACCTAGATGGAAAAAAGCCTGTTATCCTGCGAACGGATATGATTGCAATGGAATTTAGTTTTTCTCCTTCTAGAATTGAGTTTTTCAAAACTTATGTAATGTTATTGGCCAAGTGAAGTTATTGGGTCTCGTTGAATTTCAGTTGTTCTATTCGTGGATTCTAAGTGTTGTCCACATTCAGGATATTGCACCATTTTAGGTATCTTGATATCAGTTTTTTTTTTAAGCAACATTTTTATTTTTATTGGCTTTTAAATTAAAGACAGCCGTATTTTTAAAATTTCAAATCGATGCATGAAATTAGTTGAAGTAAGTCGTCACTTCAGAGTGTATTTTTAATGGAAATGTTTGTCAAAAGTCAAGTATTGCACAATACACTTCCAGATCTCCCATCGCCAGAATGGTATCCGCGTGAGAGATGAAACTGGAGATAAGGGATATGGGTTCAGTTCTTTCTGTGGTGAATTGGTTGCAGTCCAGAATTATGTGCTGGATTGATTTGGGCGTACCTGGACAGTAAAGGTGAATCAGCCAGATATTTGCAGGATAGAGACAGGGTGGTGTTGTAGTGACTGCTCTTATAATCTTCTATAATCATGGAAGCTTTTTGAGAGGGTCTCTGAAATATTCCGATACCAGGGATCTATGAAGTCTGAAGAACAAGGGTTTATACCTGTGTCCAAAGTGAAATGTTATTTACTCTGCTGTCCAAGAACGTTTCGACGAAATGGTAATTTTCTGCTTCAGATCTATGTGGGGGTACCTTGCTGTGGGTTGGAGTAATGAGCTGTGCTAAAAGCTGTGCTGAGCACATTACAGTAACCTGCCAATTTAATGTTTTGAACCTTGAAATTTCTTTTAGCTGGTCAAATCGTTGTTTTGTAACACTAGGTACTCTCTCCGTCGGACGTGAAGCTGCCTCCAGAGGTACTTGAGGCCATCAAGAAACGCTCTAACTTGGGCAGGATCGAGAAGATCGTCGAGAAAACGGACGCGAACCACAAGAGCAAGTACATAGTCATATTTAATAGAGGCGCTGGCAGCACCAAGAAGAAGGGTTCGATTGATGAAGAAATTGAAGCCTTGCTCAAAGCTCTTCCGGCCAAAACTTCACCCAAGAAGTCAGAACTCAGAGAAGTCATTCCTAAAGTCAAGCTCCCTCCCAAGGTGAGTAATATTAAAATTGAAGACCTCGTAGCCACTAAGAGCCAGTTTTCATGAATTTATTGAAAATAAAAATAAAAACGTTTGGAGGCCTGAGTTTTTAACAAAGGGCTTCCTTGTTTTCCACAATCATCATTCATCACCTATCACCGATTTTACGAATCACCTAGATTGGCCACAATTTCCTTACTGTAGGCCATTTTGAATTTCGGAGCTAACTCATTGCACCAAACAGTTTGAATTACTCAATTATTCGACTCGGGGGATCGTAAAAAAACAAACAATATTCTGAAAATATAGGTAATCATATTTTGGTCGTAGGCAATCTAAATACATTTTAGCTACCTATAATAATCTGTTGTACTCATCAGACATAGGCAACATTATTAAGATCACAAAACAGGAACTCATTTGAAAATTAATCCAAATAACGTTGAGCTTGAGATTGAATCATCACAATGGAGACCGGAACCAACCATCCAACCGCTGTGAAATAACTCACAGTGAAATGTTGGATGAACCTTTTTGGACAAGATTGTAAGAAGAAATGTAAGGAGAGCTTAACGTATGGGAGAGTTCCGAAAGTCGCCAAACTAGGAACTAGGTGTCTTTCCTATTGGAACATTCATATTGGTTAATCCTATAAGTTTCCAATAGGTAAGGTTTCAAAATAGGTGTTAAATCTAAAACCACATTTTTGGAGGTGGCTTCTTGTTGCTTCAGGGTTTTTACTTGCTAGATTTGATGAATTTCATGGCCACCCACAGTTGTGTAGAATACTGTAATTATATTTGATTTCTTCCTAATGTTGGTGCTTCTTGATTTTTAGAAAGCATCGTTACCTGGTAGACTTCCGTACCATTATAGCCCATCCACGAAGTCCTCAATTGTTGAAAAATCACCTGTGGTATCCCCTGTAAAGCCAGTTGAGAAGAAATCTCCACCTCCTCGCCCAGCATCTCCTCCTCCTGCTGCTGCTGCGCCAGCTGATGTGCCGGCTGTGTCTGAAGATAAGGCGGAGGAACCTATTCGGTTCACTGAGTCTCCTCTTGGCAATGAACCCCCGCTCCCCTGGGACACCACTAAGGGCGATGGCTTCGAGAAATATTTCAAAACTATAGAAAGGTAAGAGGTGATGTTTAAGTGAGTCAACATCGAAAAATTTTCTATTTTTTTCGTTTTTATTTTTATGAAATTCTGTACGTTTTTCCAGTCAGTTTGGTATATAAAAATATTCAATTTGAGCAGTGGAAAACAGGGATAAGCGTTTTTAAAGAAAAAGGAGACAGCAAAGTAACAATGCTGTTGTTACGTCATTCCTTTACCTCTTACTCATGCTAGTAAAACTCAAACAATGAGTAGTAAAACAGTCTCAAATCAAATACCTGAAAAAATGGTAGCATCTCAAAAATTGCGGTTTTTAGTGGGAGGTTTTACTGATTGATTCTTACAAAGATGGAATGTGTCTGTGCTTAATCCCTGAATGAACTTTCGGCACTCAATGAAACAAGGTTTATCCCCAATGAATAATTTGTTGTCACCATTTTAGTTTGGAAAGCTCAGTTGTCCCGCACAAATGACGTTTTTAAAATAAAATTTGTGAACTCTCATCTTTGAGACCACTTTACTCCACACACAAAGCCTTAATAGATGTCTCAAAGATGACAAATATAACTCCGTGAACATCAACCTTTTGTAATCCCTCTTTTCGAAACAATAGCTGATATTCAAATACCTACTGTATACAGGATGTCTACAAAAAATGTCTCATTCCTTCAAGGGATCGATTCTACAACTAATTTGCAAAAAAAAATGCCTCCTGAAGATTTTTGAAACTCTTATATTTAGAGCTCTTCACGATTTAAGATTTTGTTTCCTGTTATCAACCTTACTTATTTGAAACGGTCATAGTTCCCTCAATTCCAGAGTAATCTCAAATTTAAAGAGACCATTGGAAAGACCGTAAAATTTCCTATCTTCTCAATACCAAATAATCAGTTGAATTTTACGGGGAATAAAGCAACTTGAAAAATGAACTTAGTAACTTTACGAAAACCTTCCGTTTTTTCAAAGCCCTAATCTCCAAACGATTTGAGATAAGGAACTATTGGCGATACGCCTAAAAACTGGTCCAGAATCTCAGTTTTCCAACGGTATAATCAATTTTGATTTTACTTTGCTGAATACACGAGAAAGTTGCGTTTGGAACCAGAAAAACGTCTATTGCTTTAATATTTCAGCCCTTTGATCCCGAGTATTCAGTGTCAACTAGAATCAAAATGTAATTTTTGAGCCAAGTATAATTTAGTTTAGTCCAGTAGTTTAGGAGAAAAGCTGCAGGTGGCCTTATTTTCTCTAGAAGACTGAAGCAAAATTACTGAGCGCACTCAATAGTCAGGAATCTGTTTCATTTACAATTTATAATGGTACCTTTTTCGAATCTTTGGTCCACAGTTATTGCACTATCTGTCACATTTCAACATAAGTCTTCTTGTGCCCTCTTGACATGACCATTTAGTCTGACTGTTTTCAATTTTAGGTTGATCGAGCATCATGACAGCCTGGACTCAGACAGCGAGTACGACGAGCCACAAATGTTTTCCCACTTCAAAAACGACGGGCGGACGGACGTGCAGCCAGACAGCAAAACAAAGGAGAATGACAAAATCAACGTGTCCAACATCGGGGCGACGATGGCCAAGGAGTTCCCAGGGTGGAGCATTGAATCTCTTGCTGGCTCAGACACAATCAGTCTCGTTCGCTTTGGCACCGACCGCCGTGGGATTTCCTGCCCCAGGAAACAAATCAAAATCGCCTCAGACTACAATGTGAGTGTTAAAGTGAACAATATCTCAATACCCGAGTTCGAAGGCATGTACGATTCTTTCGACAACATCAAACAACTCGTTCGTGAAATAGATCAGTTATAATAGGTACTACTTACTGTAATCTATTGCCTTCGCCCAACTCAAGCTGCTATAAATATATATATTGTAAATAATTTATAGAATATGTACGAAACAAATATATTGTCATATTTTACAACGTCTGTCTTGTTGTTTAATTTTCAACCTTTAATTTTTGTTAATACAACAGATTTTTTAAAAAATGTTAGTGTTATTGCTAGATAGAAGCAAATTGAGACAATTGACATTCCTTATCATTTTGCAGGAAAAGTCCTGTTTTATTTGACAAGAACATAGCGAAATTTGGCGATTTGAATCGGTGTCTGTGGCTTATGTTGTCTTAACCATCAGTGGCCACCCTGACGATGAATTTCTAATTCAGCAGGTTACCCTAGAAATAGTTTGTATATTGCTACCTTAAAAAACGTTCAAAGTTACTGTTTTGATGTCTTGACTGTTGGAATGGCATTCAACAGTCAAGACAATTAAAAATACGTTAATAGGATACTAGTTATCTGAAAATAGTTGTTAGTAAAAGTACACAAATCGATCATTTGGACACCGAAAATCCCTAGTTCGACATCAGCATGCATAGAACATTGAGAACAGGGGCTACTTTACCTTCTAATCTCAAGTCAGTCTCTCTTCAGATTTTTCAAATGGCCACCTAGTTAGCTCTCTATTACAAATTACCTGCTTTTTACTCCTCTGCTTAATAAACCAGGTTAATTTATTGATATACCTTTATTTGATTTTCCTAATTAATCTTGAAGCTTCTTTGGGTTCGGCTAAGGACAAAATTAACGTGGGGTTTATAAAATAAAATGCTCATGTGGGCTCGAGTACTGCGGTCAAACTGGTAGGAAATGTGGGGAATGAATAAAAGAGCGTGACAAGTATTTCAGTGAAAACAAAGGTGATTCTGCCTTTGCAAGTCATCTAAATGAGTCCAATCATTGCTTTATTTTTGAACTGTGGAACAGGCAATATGTAGAATTTCCTCACTTTTGCCCAAAGGGAGGTATGTGGGATGTGCTTGAAAAATTCGAATTTATATTATTATATTATATTATATAATTGGTCGGTCCCCCTCTCCTCCTGTTTTGCTAATCTTTTTAGAGTATTTGAGAATGGGAAGAACCCGTATTCTTCCTAAAGTTCAATTATTTGTTGTTTATCTATTTGGTACCAGGAATGCTTAGAACACCTGCGATGCCGGTCACAAGCTGCTGACAATTATCTATAGAACGCCATATTCTGGCCGTTCTTTAGTTTCTGGAGGACGTAAAGGCTCACAGTGGTATCATATCAGTTTCTTGAACTTTGCCCTTCTAATGAGCTCCAAGAAAACACCATCTCCCCCCTCCCCCTCCAGTCATTTCTGAACTTTTTTGCCACTATAGCTATTCATTGTAGGCATTTACAACAGGTAGGTATAACACAACAAAATGTTCTTAATACAATTTTATTGTCCATAAGTACGTAACGTACATATACATGTAAATTCACTTGACAGGGATTAAGTATAAAAACATTTGTAGAGTCATAACGAATGGTGCCCACAGGTTTCTCACACACGATAAACGTAAAGGGGAATACCATAAGGTACATCGTATATGCAATATTATCCTAAATTCTTAACTATAATGTACAAGGTAGTTTGTGTCCTTAAAATTATTTGTGTAGAAATAAATATTTTTGTTTTTCTTGTATTTATTTATTTATTTATTTTTTTTGGACTAGTTGGCGCCCGGGAATTCTTGTGTCGAGGCAAAACTGAAAGTCTTAAAGTCTATCAATTACAATAAATTGACGTGATTCCAAACTATTGAAGGAAGTCGAAGGAGCTATCTCCTTTACTTCAAAATACACAATCGTGTCCCTATTCGGACAAAATTATCTGGTTTGGATGGCGAAGTGTGAGACTTTAAAAATTCAGGGGCTCCATCAACGTGTTTAATTTCAAGTAGGTACAGTTTTACTATGATTCCTTAGGTTCTTGATTAGAGTTCTGAAAGTTTCACACAAAATCCAAAGTTGTGACTTGCGATCAGTTTTTATTTCTCCAACACAACAGCCGATAAAATGTTAGAGGCAGATAACCAATCACAAGACTAGACAGACAATTCTGTACCAGTAGATTGGTAGCTGCCTACCGTACCATGTACGTCTGTCAATTTAAATCAATTGTGATCTTCATAAAATAATTTCCGTTTTCTTCAATGATTTTGAAAATATTTCCCATTGATGATGTAAAATAGCCATAACTATTGATTTTCTCTGCTCAGTTCGGCCTAAAACTTGAATCGTCGGTTCCGTCACAAATCAAGTTTGATATGATTGTTACATAATATGGTTGGAAAATATCTTTAAATTCATGACAGAGAAAGACTTAAGAGATTCCTTTTGTGTTAGGAAGCTTCCGTATCAACCTTTCCGCGTTTTGTGAGAGAAGTAAATTTGTTAAAACAAAATTTGGGAACACAACTCCAAGGCGATTTTCCCATACCCCTGGGTGGTGGAAAAAAACCTGAATATTTCACCAAATCTACCAGTCCAATTCGATCTGATCAATTTCTAATTTGATGATTGAATAAAAAATGGTATTAATTCAAAATGATTTACTCTTTCGGAAGTGGCAACGTGTTTTTCAAGAAATCAAACATTCAATTGTTTTATACCTAGTACAATATCATCAAAATATTGTGGGAAGGTATTGGTACTATCTGTGTTTCTGGTTTAGTGGCGCTATTTTAAGTTAGTGATTGGCTGACAATGTAATCTCACGTTTCACTGTACTTAAAAATGAATTGTCGTGAGTTGACGGTGTCTAATACCATCTAGAGCCACCACTACAGTCTAGGAGCGACGTACAATTCATGTGAAATGGCGTACTCTAAACCTACCTGATCTTGGATATTTACATTATTTACAACGAAAGACTCACTGTGCCTTGACACAAGGTATTTTCGGGGGAACAGAGGGCTGATCCGTACGATTGACGTCAGTGGACGTCACAGTGACGTCACCAAAGTGAGGTTTAGATGGCAATGGAGTGTCCTCTGAGGAAGGCGTCAATCTGACCGTTGGACAAGGATTGTCGTTCCCCAGCCGGGCTCACGTAGTAGAAGGGCTGACTGGGCAGGGAAAGGGATGCGGGCTCTGGGCGCCTTTGAGGTGGAGGGGGTCCGAACCTCTGCGGCTCCTGTAAGTTGAAATGTCATAATTACCTACTATTTATGTGATCGAGAAGAGGAAGAAATACGTTTATTGAACAGAAATTGATTCAAGATACACATTTACGAAAATCAATGAACATTACAATGTAGCTGATTGAAGTGTACGCCGAGCCCTGGCCTACTTGTACAACAACAGTACTCGTCGTTACTATAAGTACAAAAATAAGAAAAAAGAAAAAAAATATCTTCTTGTACCAAAAATTTAATTCGCTAGCTCGAAAGTTCCAATAGCTTCAACTTCAACAATATAAAGCAATACATGACCAACTTATGCCTCCATTAAGAATAAATATTTCTATCCCTGGTGAACGTACCACACCCTATTGCCCGCCAACTTAATTCACTTAGTATGGAACGAATGCGAAGAAAGTTAAATATGTCCTCACGCTCCCTTAAACTGCACATTGAGCACTCCTCTCTAGGACTCACACCACAAGGTCTGGCATTTACATTAAGGAGCTCTGTAAGCAGTTTGAAGAACCAAAGAGCTTCGTGCAAACTAATTTCCAGCTGCTAACTGAAACTAGGGGATCTAACTCTCTATAAAGAGTCTGTGATTTGTCTCTAAAGAGTCTGTGATTCATCAGCTCTGGCCCAGGAGCTGTTCACTTTTTCTTCTCTGAAGCTTGCTAACGTTTTACCTACGTTCAGTTTCAAGTGCGACCTTTTTTACCTTGAATTTTCCATAAAAATCGTGAAGATACATATATATATATATATATCAACGACATTATAACGTTTTAAGAACAGGAACGATGGTGGATAAAAAATGTTGAGAATCATAATGAGCTTTGGAAATTGAGATTGGTAGGTTAGTTGCAAAAGGTGGAATTTTTCATCTTTGTTGAAACGTTCTATCAGTGAGGTCGGTGAAAGGTTCTTTCAGTTATGGTTCATAGCTAAGATATGTTTGCAGAATTCTCCTTCCCTAGTCCTCATTATCAACGATACCATCCTAAATTACCTGAGCAAGAAGAGAGGAAGGGAATCGCCTGTCTGGCCTTGGCTGGGTCTGCTCTTGCTGCTTCTTTTGCTGAGAGGCGTACAACTGCTGACTCTGCTGGAGGAGGCTGGCTTGCTGCTGCTGGAAGAAGGCCTGCTGAGGAGGTGATTGCTGCTGAGGTTGCTGGAATGAAGGCTGCTGAGGTTGGAAAAAGTTCTGCGGCTGTTGTCTGCTGGGAGCTGGTTGAGAGTAAGCATGAGCTGGCTGACTGAACGCAGGTGGAGGTGGTGGCCTGGGAGCAAAGGGTCGTGGCTGGAAGAAGTTCTGTGGTTGGGGCTGTACGAAAGATTGGAGTCGTCCTCTCAAATTGAAGTCACCTGAAATGGACAGCAGTATTGAAGTTCAGAAACCCATATGTATGACATCCCCGTCAACATTCCTCGATTTGCTTACATTTATCAACTAGGTTCCTAGTAAGGTCTCTGTTGATTTTAAGGCCACCCTATAGTAAATTCCTTATAAATAAGAAGAAAACGAATAATTTTCTCAATATATCTATCTCTTTACCTTTAATCTCTCTACCTAGGTGACGAAGAAGTGGAAAGGTACCTACCTTGAGTTTGTGGAAGCTGCTGGTAGAGGACGGTGTTGTACTGGCCGGAGGCATGGTCGTAAACAAGCTCGGACGAGTAGATAGGGGAGCTACCTCCGGCTGTCTTCTGGGGGCGGTCGTCGTCTGGGCGGGGGCGGGAGTTGCTGATGACGTTGTGTTCAAGCTGGAAGTTCTTGAGCTCCTCGTCAAGGTCGAGAGCGTGGGGGCGCTTGGGGGCGGCGGTGGAGGTGACCTGTACCAGTTGGGGGCGGTAAGTCGTCGCAGGTGGCTGCGTCGGCCTTGGGGTGATGTTGATGCTTTGCCGCACAGGCGGACTCGCCACCAGCAGCTTTGGCCTTGGGGTTCCTCTCGTCTGTATTGGAAAATGTAGTAGGTTAGTAAAAATAGATTCTTGCTATCTAAAACTAGGATTCATCTTTAAACCCGTTGAACAGTTCATAGTTAAGGAAAACTAGGAATTTGAGAAGGGAAGGAACGAAAAAACGGCAATAACTGGGAAAAACTGGAACCGGGTTCCACAGATCCAAGTTGGAACGATTTAATGACCAAAATTTGTTGGAACGATGTGGGGTAAATCACGAAAATTCACCACTATGCGACGCTCCTGATAATAATAAAATGATAATAATAATATTAATGAGAATACGTTACCGGAGCGTCGTCATTGTGAGCAGCGGCTTGGGCCTGAGCGAAGGTAGGGAGGCGGAGAGTGGGTCGCTGGGTGACGACGACGGGGGCGCGGGTGGGAACGGGCGGGAGGTTCTCCTCCTCGCTGGCGTCGTCCTCAGAGCTGTAGGTCTGCTGGAAGACGGTCGTCGTCGGCCGAGGGCGGGATGTCGTTGTCACTGGTCGAGCAGCCTGCAACCGCAAAACATGGAATGAAATACAAAAGTCTTGAACAGTGCAAATAAAATACATATTCAGAGATGATAAAAATAAATAAATGAATTGTTTCTTGTGTGTTTATATATATAATACTTAGTTGGTACTTCTGTGTCCCAGCACGGAGTTGATCAGACCCAAAATTTTAAAATTATTGTTTTATCAATTTTTTTTTTTTTTTTTTCAAGTGAATATATCGTTACTACTCGCAAGTAAATATACTTACACAAAATGAACAAGTTTCAAGCTTACAGAAACGATGCCCCTATGTGGGCGAACGTCCGTGTTAGGAAAAAGAACCACGCTGCCGAGCTATTTGTTCAGGAGTCAAGAAATAAATAATAAAACTTTACATTTTTTATACAGTGGGCTTTATAACTGTCCTTCACAATCTACAGTTGCCATCATCGAAGATTTGTCAACACAAATTTGAAATTACTTTAATTATTAGCTATACTTTTCCTTCTATAAGTCTTAATTGCTATTCCTATTTTCTTACTAATAAATTAATACAATATTATTATAGGTTTTGGTTATTAGTGAAAAAGGATTTCAACAATTTATTAATTTGAAAAGGATGATAAACACTTCAAAATGCTGCAAAATTATTACACAGAGGGTTATAATAACCCGGTTATTATTTCCATATTAGACAGCCCTTCTTCGCAAATCACGTATCTAAGCATATTGTAGGTAGGTAGTCTGTGGTAAATCATCTAAAGTTGACACCTTTGTAACTTGTCGACGTTGTGATTGCACTCAAGATGAAGATATTTGAGCGACGGCCTCTGCCGCGCGGGTCTCAACTCGACCGCCTAAATTACCGATTTTCGTTACTCGAAGCTGAGGTTTTTCAAATAGCGAGCGAACGGATGATCGCACAGCAATCCGAGTGTTCTCATACGATTCAGGGAATTGATTTCTATCTTCTGTCCTCTTAAAAACTGCCCTCTTACATCGAAAGTTTTTGAGATTTCGATTTTCTGATAGATTAATCCTTGAATATAATCCTTAAGGGTTGACTGATCAAGATGCCAAGATTACTGGCACATCGAACATTGAGTTGCGGAAAAAAGCTTCGGACGGCGGAAGAACGGATTTTTTTATTAAGTTTTTGTTCAACTTTAATTTTTTTTAATCGATTGATCGAACGGTCAGTAACACATATCAAGGCTTTTTGAAGGAAGTAGCACCTATTTAGTTCCCAACTAAAAATAAAATTAAAAAAAAAGAACGGTTGTAGCTCAAAAAGCATGACTAAAGCGGGACATTTGATTTAACTAGACAGATACCAAAAAAACGGGACAGTTGGTTATCTTTGTTAGAGCCTGCTTGTTGTTATTGAGATGTGACCGGTGATGCGGTGGCATTGAACTCCAGAAGAGCCGATGTGACGCAACGCGATGCGAATGCGGAGGTGAATGTCAGATCCGTGAACAAATCCGCGAAACGGATCGCCCGGGAGTCGGCTCAATGGGCTCTAATCGACTTCCTCCTGCTACCTACGTTCTGACATTGACCGCGACACTCGTGCCTGCACCGTTCGCCGTAATGATGCAGAGAGCTAACACACAACTTGATGATCCTCCTGCGAGTAGATAGGTGCCTATCTACCTCCTACTACAGGGTGTTCAATGCTCCCACCTTTGAACCTTTCATGAGATGGTAAACCAGTGTAAGGACCAGTGATGGAGTTGGTGACATTTGTGCAATTGAAACTACAATCAATGGTAGAAGACCACTACTCGTGTCTATTTACATCACACCTGGAACTTCTAAGCATAAATTGGAACAATTTTTCGCACTTAATCTAGTAGCCTACAGCTCCAAACTTGCGGGAATCATAATGGTGCTTGATGAACTTGAGTTGGGAACAACTCCAATAATTCTATGTAGTGATCTCAATGTGAATTTGAAGATCACAAAAGGTGCAGAATTTTTAACTATCAAGCGTGAAACAGTCAATCTAGAGTTAGTGATCCAGCTATCACTACAACCCGAAACAATACTGACATTGATGCTGCATTCACACGATGTATAGACCATGTGGAAACGAGAGATTTTATCTCATATTTTTCTTACCATAAACCATTATTGAGCATTACTAACTCTACCACTATCTTATATGTATCATTTTAATTTTCTAATTACACTTCCGAAATGGACGTATCCATAATGTATTGCCCCCCCCCCCCCCCCCCAATTTTTTTTCTCCATAAATACCCATGTTTCTTCACTTAATTACAACTTTTCCCAGCTTTGAGTTATGGTTTTGGAATTCTCATTTAATTTCCTATTTCTAAAAAAAATGTCAATAACTTGACCGTATTCTCAACTCAAACAAGTTTAAACATTTTGAAGTTCAGAAAATTTTGAAAAACACCTACGTCGGTTAAAACAGGCCCAACAACTGGCTGATCTCCCAAGACTGATTTTCTTCATAAATAAGCTGTCAGAAGTGCTGTAAGTTGTAATACAGCGAGAGATTTTGTATTCATTTTATTGATTTATCATTTGTATAAAACATTCGGAAAGGGGAATGTGCAGAAATCACCACCGCTCCCCAGAAGGTGACCCATGTACAACCGTAAACGCGTGAATAAAGACATAATGAAGTTTTGCACGTTGCTGGTAATTAGTTTCTCCGCGGTCTTTTTTAAAATAACTAATAATAAACTGTTTAATAATTATCCTTAAAGGATAACAATACATGTCAAATCACACTAACACTTCTCCATTTCATGATCATTCATCCAATTTTTAAAAATATTCTGGTTACCAATTGAGAATTGAGAAATGGCTGGAACTGTTTCGGATAAATTTTTAATTCTCGCATTTAGGACATTCTTTGTTTTTCGGAAAACAACTTTTGTTCTTTGTGGGTTTATGCTAATGTTTAGAACAATAATTTATAGCAATGTTGATTCCAGGTGTGATGATCTTCCAATAGAACACTTTGTTAGTAATATTACATGATAAGTAGCTCGGACTGGATTACCTTGGCGAGGGGCCTCCTCACGGGGATGTTTTGTGGAACGTTTTCGTCGGATCCGATTGGGCCTGGCTCTTCTTCCTCATCCTGGACGGCGTTGGGGTCGCAAGGGTTACCTAGAAAAGTTTTGCACCGAAGGCAAAAATTACAACATTGTTTTTGACGTCAAACACCACATTATACTGTGTGCTTACCTCATATACATTCAGGAAAACTAATTCTCCTAACGTCCTCAGTAAACGGGTTGGATAAATATGCCAAACGGTTATATGCCATTTTCAAAAAACTGGATGTTTCTCACGTTACATCCGTCGGTCCTTTCTCTGCTCTCACACGTTTTCTTGGACTCGCAATTGACAGCCAGTTGCTGTGAACCCAACATATTGAATAGGTACTTGCGCCAATTTATTATGGAGAGTGTAGAGTTTTCTTTTATTTCTCACGATAGATGAAGGGCCCAGCAAGATATCATCCTAGGGATTTTTCATGCAGTGGTGCGATCTCTCATTGATTAGGGTCCAACATTACGGCTCTTCAAAAGTCCCTGCTGCATAAACTAGAACCTAAGCAAGAGTTTTTATGATGCCTTCCGCTATGCTTCAACGTCACAAAGGAAATCTGCTAGGGTTTCATCAAGCAAAGCGCCTCTGCTTTTCCCCGGTGTAACCCCCGCAATCCATAGTAATTCTACCACACCAGGATTTGGCATATCCCAAACTCCGAACTCAAACTCGACCATTAGGCTTCTTCAGGTGAGACTGCGCATCTTTGATCCCCTTTGAAGTGCCTACCACCTCACCCTGCACGGAATTTAAACTCCACTCTGGGAGAGCTCAAAGAAAGCAACTGCTTTTATCTGTTCGTTATTTCCTGAATGAATCTGCAGGATGCAATCTAAAAACGCTGCAAATTCTTTCACTGGGGTTTATCATTCAATTGGCTTGCTTTCTTTTTTTCAAGAGCGATTACAATGGTTTATTATTGAACAACACACCAAAAGTTGGTCACTGGAAAAAATCTCAGTCGAGTGAGCCCATGGTGGGGCTTCGTTTTGACAAGCTGTATGAGGAAGCGAAGATGCTACGTCAGGGTATTCGATGTTTACTGTTTAATCGAGAGGGATTATACCAGCCCCAAATGTACTCGCCCAAAAGTTCTTGACCCCTCGACAGAATTACAATTCAATCCTTAGTGAGAGAATCCCAGAGACAGACCTCGGCCTCTATCCAGTCGTCAACTGAGACAAATTCAAACCTCTTTGGCTGTAGAAGTTTTCCCTGAACGCAGCACTGTAGCTTGCTCTCTTATTTTATAGTGTATGCAATGAATTTCAAATTTGCGGATATGCAATAATTACTTCAACCAATTGCATCGAAATTCACAAGATACCATCCGTAGATTTGAACCAAAGTTCTGCCCAGATTTGAAAGTTGCATTTTATTTGACAGGTAGGTAATTGGTTATTTTATTGTAAGTAGGTAGGTGCCAACGTAAATATAGTCGTTTACCTGATACGTAGGTGAATTCCCTTTTGTTACCGTCGGGGTCGATGTAACCGTATTTGCCTCGAACGACGCAATCAGTCCCGCGAGTCTCCTCCTTGAAACTTCCTGTGAACATAAAATTGATCGTAATTAAAATTTTATTTAAAATCACTATAATGAATTATTAAATGAAAAAATATTTGTAACAGCTTTTTCAAAATTTTGCTCCTAAATTTGACCCGTTTGGGGCTGATTGATGAAGATGTTGAGATAACGGGCACATCCTTGATCGATGTGTTTTTTGAGCGAAATTTCCTAGACGTCGGCTTAGTAGTTTCCACGGAAAGGATTGGACGGCATATGGCGGACTGCACAAAACGAATGAATAAATTTATTTTAAAATTCGACTTTCGGAAGTGAGGATTTTTCGGACTTTCGAGTGGTTGCACTTCTTTCTTGGCAGGCTACAAATGTTCATTTTAAGGTAATAAACCGCTATTACCCAGAAAGTCTCTTAGTGTTTGATTATAACTTCCTTCAATATTTACGAAAATCAATAAGCGTGTTAGGTACATTGTGTGATTCACTTTTTCAAAGCGAAAAACCTCACCCAGTGATTGATTCGTCGGTAACAAACGTTTGTTGCGTAGCTGCGTGAGAGGTTAACAACGTTTGAGACTTTCGCCATTGCAAAGGGACCAACTATCATTTTACACTTGAAAGTCTCGATGAAACTAGAAGATGACTGCGAAGAAAACAGCTCTCACTATGACTGATTCAGAACGTCGTTTCAGCGAAGCTGTAGGTCCGGGTAAGCCTTTCAAATTGTTTAAAAACTTCAAACTCCGTTCTGAACATTATCTGTGTGCGTATGTACCGACCTCGAGCTTTTTTGGACGGCAAAAATATTCATCATGATTGTTTTTTTTTTTTTTTTTTCGATTTCTTAACAAATAAAACGTTGGTGAATGCGATGGTTCCAGCTTTATTGAAAGCAATGTTGAAACTTTGAGTTTCCAATTAATTTCCTCTGATTAAACAGTATTGCATTTGTCCTGGTATTCATAGGTCTTGAAATGTAGAAAAACAATTTAGCGAATTCGTTGATTTTTGTAGGTTTTGAAGTGGTTTTATATTACAGGTTCCCCATAAATGTGTGTGGTGAGGTGTTACAAGATTAATTGTGGCTATAAAAAGAAAATGGTAACTTACTAGGGACGGATTCTGAAGTATTGGTTACCCACCACAGTTATTTGAAAGAAATTGGACTATCAAGTATTGGTGTACATTTAGTTAACATGACAGAAATACTTGGCCACCATTCATTTTCAGATAACATAAAATAAATTATTTTGCTGAAGAAATGAAGAATTATTTCTTCCGTGGGATTTAATGGGTTAAAATATCTCAACATATACATCTAGTTTCATTAATTCATAATACGCTGTTATTTCGACACCAATATTTAGTTTTGAAACAATCGGGATCTATCGATAGCATGAGGTGGACGTTTTATGAAATTTACGTTGGCACAAGCACTGGAAGTTGTGCAGTTGTTGGCTGAATAAGTTCAATACGGCTGAAATTCATCAGCAGTCATCTTATGGTTCTCATCGCCCTTCAATAACTTCCTAATATTGACTTTTATGATCAGCTACAGTCGGGAAATGATACTTGAAACATTAGGTTCCCTTAATATTTAGCCATTCATTTTTTATTTTTTAAAGTCACAATTATTGCCAACATTTGGTTACTTTGGGGTCCCCGAGAAATTGTCTTAATTTGGTCGTACGCCCATTAGAATAGCCAACATGCTATAATAGCTGAATACATACATACAGCAACTAATAGGTTTCCTCTAGTTTTCTTTATTTTATGGGCATATGAGGTAATGAATAAGACCTTGAAGTTTGGAACGTTTTGAAACTTTGTGGGTAGGTAGATACCTATATTTAACAAACTTGCTTTAACTTAAATTTCATTTTGGAATTGCAGATTTGCCTGAAGATTTTCCCAGGTCTTTGAAAGATGAAAACTATATGCTCAGGATCGTTGTAGAAGAGCAAAGGATCGCGCTGGACATGATCATGAGGAAATACCGAGAGCATACTGATAGCCTGACGAGGGTCTCTCAAGTGGACTTGACAAAACTGCATTATAAAAGGTATTTGAACACAATTGTAAAGCAAGCTAACAAAATGAACAAAATGATGGAAACTATGAGGAAAAACGTGCTGGTAATTTTCAAGTACGAAGAGCTCATGAAGCAATTAGAAGGTGAGAATGAACGTCTTCGCGGACTTGTATCATCGCTATTGAAAACGTCGATATCCCAGAACGGGTCAGAGTTGAAGGAATCATTGGAGGCTTCTAGTCAAACTGATGTACTGAAAGATTCGCTGATGGAGAGCAAAGCTGTGGGAACAGAACCGATTTTGAGCCAGAAGAACTATCCCAAGTTCGCAGAAGAGACCAGCTGTACTGAGGTGGTCCCGTACGTTTCCGTTCGACAGAGTTTCAAACTGAAAGACGCTGTAGGGCTCTGCGGGAAATCTTCGCCTCAGGGACGAACGGAGCTGCCGATCGACGAAGCGTACGAGGTGTTTTTGAACAGATTTGCCTCCCTCAGCACTTCTGGAGGCGCTTTGAGCGCGGAATCGGACGACGGGCCCATTGATGAGCTGGACTTTTTTGAAGATCCGTCAGATCCTTGCCTTCTTCTCAACTATCAACCGGAGGACAAGAGAGAAAGCTCGGAGACCGATGAAATGACTCCTACAACCACCATCAGAAGCAGATCATTAGATGAGATCTACGACGATGTTCAGTAGCAGTGAAGTTTTTGTCTATTCAGTGCAACCAGTGTGCTGTAGAAACCCAAGTTTGAGAGAGTTGTTATCAAACTCACAATACATTAAAGTTGTTAATTTCATGTATGAAATCGTATGTGACCGTCCCAGGAAACAGTGCCCGTGACTTTTTTCGGATTTGATTTATTTTTTTTTGTTGCAAAGATATGTTCATTTGAAATTAGGCTTCCGAAAACACTAGTTTTTAGTTAAAAGACCTCAAAGTTTTTGATACCAAAATCTTGAGTATAAGAGGTTTTTTTACAACATTCCTTCAAATTTTTCCGCATATTTGTCTAAAGGTACCTAATGCCCATATAAGAAAATGATAGGTTATTAAAAAAAAAAAAAATCTTTTGTTACCAGCTGTTGTTCCATAACTTTAAAACATTGTTCGCATGGGACTTGGAATGTATGTAAAAGTATTTCATGTAAAAGACGTAGCCACCAGGGTAAACATGGAGTCTTATTTTTTGCTGTTCTAGTTGTTTGTCTCTCCTTGGGAGCAGGGGATGGTCGAAGGGAATTTTCTTCCTCTACCCCTTCATCTGTAAGTTGGTTTAGAGCCTCTTCAGGTTGAGGAAAAACAAAGGATTGTATTTTCGGAACAGTAAGTAACGAATCTTCTCGTACAAATATTTTTTCCTTGCTGAAGATAGACCAGCTGGTGGTACCATGTCAGGAAAATCTCGTGGCGGTCCATCAAAATCTGAGAGACGGAAAGTGTTCTCTGGGGTGTCACACTCGAGCTTGCAAAACACTTGTCCTTTTTGCAAAGAATTGAACTCAAAATTGGCAAAATTCATTATTTCTGGCACACTCTTTCATTTTCTTCAAAACTATATTTTTGCCAGTCGTAGACCTTACCGGCTTCAGACCCAGTTGGGACAGCCACTTTCTGATGGGACTCTGGAGTTGAATCAGCTAGTATGATTTGTGCATCATTTCGTGGAGGAAGAAAATAGAAAACGGACTTGATCTTCACTAATGAAAACCAACGTGAACTTAAGGTCCCTTACCTGTCATCGGACATCGATATTTTCGACCATTTTCTTGTTTTTCAACTCGGACGGTCACACATACTGACTTATGTACTCTTATCTGAATTTTGTTGGGATGAATAGTAATTCATAAGTACATTCTTGTGACTGGAAAGATCCGGCTATAATTATGGTATCGTTAGGCAGAGAATTGGACTCATTTATTACGCTTTTGAAAAATGACACCATTTCTACCATATTTATTACTACTAGATTTGATGGAATGACTACCCTCCTCTCACCCCTCTCCCTCCCCTTCAGCATCCTTCCAATCTCGGGGGTGTGCCTCCCAGCACATTTTCGGCCTGTTTTTTTAATTTCTGGTATTATGATAATACATCCATGGAGTTTCATTTGCCATTTACGGCCTTCATCGTTACGTTGCGACCTTCTAGTTTACCCATTTAACAGGACCATACCCATACTGACTACCCTATTGCATTGCTAGGCATCCTCCACGTCATTCCTCTTTTCATTCCTAAAAGTGACTAGTGTAAACACCATCACTTCTACCCAATCTTGATACAAATTGCATTAAAAAATGCAATCCACTAGAAGACTTGAGGAAAGGTGCCTATATGGAGTAGTATGCAAGGGATGGACTCATATAAATGAAGTATAATTTGTCGCTCCTTGCTAAAAAAGTCAATGACCATTTTAACATTTTAGGCTTTTCATTACGATATAGATCTCCATTTTTCTCATTGGGATGCATCATTACCTATTCTTGAATATCCACAGAGAAAAGGTAGTTTTTCTTAACAGATTTATTCAATAAGTAAATCTGTAATAGGCCTTCATGGTAATTCCGTACACTATCTATTCACCAATTTAAATTAGCTCCATTCCCGCACAATGGATCCGTATTTAGTGGCAGGATGTATCTCACTGTTACTGTCGGTTTAAATTACTTGTCCAAAAAGTCCAAGATATGTCGTGGAGTACGAAGTCGCCTGTTTACAGGTGAATTGAATCCCTCTTTGGCGGCACGATTGTAGTGCGACTGCGAATCTTCTCATAGATTCCTGAAGCGTGTCAAATTGGTTGGGATGGCCGAAATGCCCATAAATGGTAGGGTCCCGAACTTAAGGAGGTTCTGCTGCTGTTCCAGTTGGCGGAAGATAGACTTGAAGCATGTTCCGTACATTGGGAGTGCATAGGTCCATATTGGTCGAATGCAAACCTTATAAATCAGTATTTTGTTCTCAAGAGACATGGAATGATTGTTAGGAAGTACTTGACTTGATTGAGACGCTTCTTAAGAACGGCAGCGTGCTCAAGAAAAGTAAGATGCTTGTCTAATATTACGCCAAGGTACTTGCATGACTCCTTGACAGGGATATTCATTCCTGCATACATCAGAGTATGACCTGAAAAACCGGAATGACACACCCATACTTCATCTTCAAGCATTTACATCATCGATACAGTTGGACCAACCCAGTTAACAACGTGGAGGAAAAGTTCACATCTCTTCAGGCGCCTTCACCTACAATATGGGCAGCCCTGATGAAGATAAATACGTTTATCAAAATTTTTTTCAAATCAACTCTCGCATAACCTACTGTAACGGGCGCTAGGGTAACCAATTGTTGATACTATTTCTAATGTTGACACTTCAATTTTAAAATGTAAAAATGTGCTATCGGGTCACTGTAGGTGGTCGAATTGACGTCATTTTGTTGATAAGAATGTTATTGAGATTGGTCCGGCTCCACTAGTTATAATATACGTTATAACTGGGCTGGCTGAAATTGAAGCCGATGACTGCTGTTATTCCAGCGGCGCCATCCTCCTGCCGCAGTTTCGTGAGGTAAATAAACAAATTTAGACTTTTGAAGTAAAATTTTGTGAGTACAGTACCATTTCACACCGTATGAATAATATACCGAAGAATGTGCTAACATTAAAACCCCAAATTTCAATAGCAAAACATGGGTAAATTCGGTGTCATCATTAGGCTCTCATGAAATAGTTTTATGTCCTAATGTTGACACAGGTGTCTAAGGTGATATTTGGATTTGAATAATTTTGTAGTACCCATATCATGACTTTCGACTTTTTAAATTTAACTTAGTGGAACTTTAAGTTGACATCGTCTGATCCTAGTGTTGACATTCAGTTCCCAATGTCGACGTCAACTTTTTTCTACTAGCAAAGAAAATTATATTTTATCAAATACGTTATTATTATGGGAGCAGAACCTTTTCGTTGTTAGACCCAACAAAAACAGTGAAGTCGACCAGACGAAACAAAGTCCATAACGCTGTGTTGCTAAGAAAACTACCAACAAGGAAGAGTTGGGCGTTGTGCCATGTCGAGGAAGAAGTTGGACGAATGAATGAAGTAGACATGGTTGTGGTTGTATTGCATAACAAAAAAACGTGAACGGCGTGTATTTCCCTGGTTGTCAACATTGATTCTGAAGATACAGAGGAAGTAACGCCACTTCTTCCCTGCAAGAGACTGAGGACAGTTTCCTTCGAGCGACGGGAATCATCTCCTACCGGTCAATAATATCAGATACATGCGAAACCTCAGATCTTCTAGGGCCAATAAAGATACCTTTATGTTCCCTGTTTCTGTTCCTGTACATCTTTATATTAAACAAGTTCCCGTTCCTGTTCCTCTTAGGAATTAGGTATGTTCTTGTTCCTAGGTAATTAGGTAACTTCTTGAAACATATTTTAAAATATTGCGATTCTATTTTGTTCACTTACCTTGAGCAATAACTTCAGGAAAGGGATTGGTCAATATTTGAATTGGTGTCAAAATTAGGAACGGCAGATGTCAACAAATGGAATTTTCGAGGACGAGTGTGCTAACATTGGGGTCAAAAAGCCATGTTGAAACAATAAGTTTGTGATAATATAAAAAAACATTTTAATAAGTCCAATACGTATAAACTTTTCACGAAGAACTCATAATTCATAATAACTTCTTGAAACTTATATTTCCTTGAACACTTTAGTAGAATGCAGAATTTGGTGACTTTTCTTACTAATTGTGTCAACAATTGGTGCTTTTACCCTATTTGTAGGAGACAGATATGTACTCACCATCGGCAGCTTCGTAGCCGAAGGTGAAAGATCCATCGTCATTAAGTTTGTTGTAGTTCCTGATTGTCTGCACAGGAGGTTCCTTGCTCTGGGCTGGCTTCAGTTTGGGCTGGAGGCGCGGCTGCCCGTTGGCTCGCCCGTAGTTGTCCTGCCTGGAGACAAGGACGGCCCGCCCGCGCTGCTCATCTTCCTCCTCATGCTCGGCGTAGTACTCCACGCCGCCTTGCTGCGCCTCTTCGAGCGTCTCTCCCGACTGCTGGATCGGGCGTATGCGGACTCTTCGGCCCGTGACGAAGGCCGCTAGCCCCAATACCTGCAACAGCCACGAGACCAAATTTCGTTTCAACCAACTTTCCAACTTGAGGTACAACTATTTGATAGTGTCGTGGCACAAGCACCTTCCCAGACAGGCAAGGCATAAAGAATTTTTGAGTGAGCTAGAGCAAAATAGATTATTCTAAGAAATGATCCGAAAAGCACCGACTGTAATCTGGCAGAAACGTAAATAAGCTTTCGTTGGTTTTTATTAACGTGTGCCACTTGCTTTTGCCATTTCATGCTCGATTAAAAAAATACGCCTAAATACTTAAAATCAGTGCTGTAGCTTATTTTGGGGCATGACAAGCATAGAGACAAATCACAATCTGTTGTTTCAACGAGGATGTCGGTCATGGGCAGTATCATATCATGAGGCTAAGAAAGATAGAATGGCAAGTAAACTGTTTTTTTTTTTTTTTTTTTTTTTTTTTTCAAATTGAGAGACAATTTATAAGCAGTAAGCCATGAATTTACAACCTGCACACCTCTCCCAGCACAAGTGTAAGTACGAGTGTAAATTTCCCATTTTTCACTGCTAAAAGAATCACGGTATCGTCTGCAAACATTAAGAGCTCACCTGGGAAATCTAAATACCCTAATTCGTTAATGTACAATACGAAAAAAATAGGACTCAAAACAGTGCCCGGAGAAACCCCAAAGGACGTGCTTGTAATAGTAGAACTTAGGGTACCATTTAGCTTAGCCATTTGTTTTCTGTTGTTGAGGTAAGATTTTATCCAATTATATTCTGCGCATTTTATTCTAAACTTATGTAGTTTGTATACATATAAGCCTTGTGAATCAATAATTGCCTCAATAATTTTGTAGTTCAGTGCACAGTATAGTTGAGAACTTTTCTCATGCTTAAACCCGAGTCGAGCTTCATGGAGAATTCCACCTCGTTCCAAGTAATTTACCAGTTGAAGTTTAAATCTAATATTTTAGCAATATTGCTCATAGGGCATATTGGTCGAAGGTATGATGATGGCACATAAATGTTATACCGTTGAACAAGTGAGTTGAGTCAAACAGGCAATTTCTCAACTGTGATGTGGGTTGGTTGGTAGAGTTAGTATCTGATAACTTTCCGATCTCAAAATTTAGTTAACAGAATGATATGTGGTTGCCTCGACCTGCTACATACCTTTAGAGGCGCTGAATGTTCCAATCGAAAAAGGGAATCATCAATAAGTATTACGTTGAAATTAGATGGCTAAAGGCTACCTTAAATGGAATCTAAAGAAGAAAACGCGGCCAAGATTGATGAAATTTTCCCAGTTGATTACAGTTTGATTCTCAACAGGTGTCGACCGATGTCAGGACTCAACAGGTTGTTTCGATATGGGGAATTGGGACGTTGGCACGTACGTGTGACCGCATTTCAAGTCCGACCCCGCAGGACCAAAGTGGTCCATCTGCGAGACGAGTTTAGCAGCGGCGAAGTAACATGCGGTCCGGTGTCCGCACTAGTTTTTGTTTGTAAACATTTCAGCGTCTCTTATGTCATGAGTATTTGTAATCCTTGGCCAATACGAAATTGGGACCACTTCATTTGAAGGAACTTCACGTCTCCTAAACTGGGTGTGACACGCATTATAAGTAATAGAAATGTATATATGACGATTCAAATCATCTTGGAAGGTACCATGATAGGTTCCTATGGTGGAGCAAAATCAACATGAAGTCCGTACGGCAGACGGACGGAAACATTTTTATTGCAGATTTAGATTCTACAATCTTTGAAACGTAAATAATGAAAATTTCAGGGGGGTTAAAATTTTTTTTTCATGAGCGATTACTATGGAATCCTTCTTTTTTCACTTTCATGATTTTTTCGTCTTTTCGACCACTCCTTAGTAAAACGCACTTAACACCCTCAATTTTTATGCAAAATAAAATCTGAGGATACCGTTGGAAAGAGCGTGAAATTTCCTATCAGTTTGATACGAATTCAACTTTTTTAGCCTTGTCTTACCGATAAAAAATGGAGGAACACTGAAATTCAAAGATTCTGTTAAAATCACCGTCTTTTCTTCTGCAATCATCTTTGTTACATCGGAGGTCAATCGTCGGGCACTCCTCGGGAAAAACTTTCTCAGAATCTCAGCTTTCAAAAGTTATAAGAACAACAATTTTCACAGTGGAATTTGGTAGAGAAAGTCACGTTTGAGTCCTAAAAAACATGGGTTCTTACTTAAATGGAAATCAACTTTTAATAAAACCGACTTGCACCATAATACAATTGCCCATAATAATTAGTTCGACATCGCAATTTTCGCAAGTTTTTTACTCCGAATCGAATGGCACACTTTAAACTCTCGCTATATCTTAGAAAACGGTAGTGGATCTTGTTTCATCGGGAAGCCTTCTAATTCCAGCATGCCTAAAAACAAGTGTGTCTTGTTAACTCTTGAAAAAGCTTCTTCAATATCTCGCATACACGATGAATCTTGCGTGGTCATCTCGGTCAGTTCAGATTACGAATTTGAGAATGCACAAATGGCAGTTTATTCGTCATCACGGTAGTAGGGAATATGTGGATATTGTTTTTTCGATGGGTTCTCAAATGGCATCAGTAGAGCTGCCGCTCGAGAGTACGCTAGACGGTTTGCCAATCGGAGATATCCGAATCCCAAGACGTTTCGTTTGGTATTTCAGCGGCTGCGAGAGATGGGTTAAACATCAGGAACCGTTCAATATAGAAATGCTCAACCTGTGAAAAATGTGATCCGTATTTTGGACGTCGTGCACGAGGATCCTAGGACAAGTAAGCGATGAATAGCACAAGAGGTCAGTTATAATTTACTCCAGAGGTTATGGAAATTACTTTATGCGAATTTAACTGCCCGTTTTATCTCCGTCAGTTAAAGTCACATAAAGTAATTTCCGTAAGTTGAATTTGTATCAAACTGATAGGAAATTTTGAGCTCTATCCAACGGTATCCTCAGATTTTATTTTGCATGAAAATTAAGGGAGTTAAGTACGTTTTACTACGGTAAGGCCGAGAAAACGAAAAAACAGTAGGATTTCTAGTTGAGTAAGAAAAAATCTCTAAGGGGCATTGGAAATGACCTGTAGAATCAACTCCTTGAGTTTGGCCCATAGTTAATGTAGACACCCTGTATGCAACCGCCTGACTCAAATTCAGCTTGGAAATTAGTTAGAAAGAGGGTCTTTGATGGATCACGGGTAGTTGATTGATTTTTAATTTCCCTACTCGATCTGCTACTCAATTCTCATATTAAAGGCGAGTTTATTCTATTGAATGATATTTACAAACGTAGATACACACGACTACTTGGTATGCAACCGTGCAATTCCACTGTTGGCGGACATTGATTTCAGGATAGCTGTGTAGGCAACAGCCCGCAACACACTTCGGTCCTGCGTGATGGTTAGCCCTCAGCAACGATGCTTCCTAAGACGAGTTCTTAGAACAACTGCTCTAGTACTTTTCTAAACTTACGCTTGTTCGACTTGCTCAATACACCGGTAAAAATAAATTAAATTTTTCTAGTGCTCATATTTACGGAATTTTCGTAACAAGTGAAACCATTACAATATTCACAGCAGTTAAAAACCCAAAAGATTTGCCATAAAATAAGTTTTTGAACATTCTAAATCGATTCCTGGATCTTAAGTTTATATATACTTTAACGTCCCTCGAGATGAAGACTCTCGTCATTATTGAAATAAAAGGCCTTTCATTCCCCAATAAAATCAGGCATTCCAAGAAGAAGTATTAGGTCGTTAGACACCACTTTTTTAGCAGAATACTTGTTCAAAATACCTAAATTTGCTAAAAAATGCCACTAAACATAGACATACCAGTTAAAAATGGTTAAATATATGTATTTTAGTTAAGTTTTACCCCATTCCTATTTGTTAAACAACAACTGTGAACTAGGATTCAGACATAAATATATGTACTACGAAAATTTGTAAAAATTCTTTCATGAGATTAAGATGTATAATTGTAACCTGTTTTTATTATTAATTTATAATTATATTCAATTTGAATATGTATATAAATATATATAATAAGTAAGTAATAAGAAATAAGTATATAAAAGTGTCGAAGCCTATGAACTGTTTTAGAGAGAGGTTAAATGTATTTATTTGAAGAAAATTTTGGTTCATGTTATTGTATTTTAAAATCAGAGCCAGTGCGATAGCTTCAATTTCTTCAAAATAGTTTTTGAATTTGAATTCAGCTTGAAAAATATTGTGTCGTCAAACTGGGTTATATGTTAACCTACCAGCTGGAAAGCAATTTCAGCTATCACGGAAGATTTATTCTATTGTACGTACAAGGTAAATCCTAACAACTTGTAATCCGCCACGGGGAGAAATCGTGAGCTCTGATTATCAGCGAGGACGATCGTGATGGACTTAGTGCATTAAATCTACAATCAATTCAACCTGAGGAGACGTTGCCCAATGGCAATGTCAAACATTCAAGGTAGACAACGGGATTCGTGAGTTTTCTTATTCATCCCACAAAACAGTTGGAACTCGTGCAATCATTTCGGGGACACTTGTTGGGTGGGCAGTATAGCCTCCTCACTTCACGTAACATGAGCACGGAGTCAAAAAACGAATTACGAGTCAAGAAGGTAGAATGCAAAACAAAAGTTACAAGGCTCGTGTTTAGGCGTATTAACGGCCTCCAGTACCATAGGAGATGTACTAAGAGCTCACCGGAGCGATCTCTGAAAACTTAATCAAAATCGAATCATTCACAAAGTTATATCAAACTGCATCTACAAGTAGAAGGGAAACATGCCACGGAACATGTTCTCGCAGACAACAACACCTTCAAATGGGTGAGTCGATATGAATTGCAGATAAGTCTATAACGGATGCAATACTGAAAAGATTGAGTTGGAATTGTTGTGAGCTGATTTAACCTGCTTTCACTACTGCCCTCCAAATTTGAACGAGGTCAGACCATCGGAACCTGGGAAACTACGGCGCATACTTCCGCGCATGGGTAGATTGATGTGTAAATTGGTGATCAATGAAACTCATGGGGAACCATCTATAGGCTAACCCAAATATTCCCTGAAACTATAATCAAAGTCGGATGAAAATTGAAGCAAGAAACCTTCTTCATAGGGTCTACAGACAGACACACAAACACACGCGGAACGAAAACTATTAAGAATGGCGTAAAACGCAAAATGCTAGAAGGATTTTTGATTTTGAAGAAAAAAAAAACTTTCGCAATCTAAATATGAACTATTCCATAGAAACGGTCTTTAATACTGTAGACGCCGTTTGTGATCAAATGTCTCATATGATCGTTGTTTAAATTTATTTATATTTTTTTAAAATATCAAACATTGGATTAGTGCGTAGACATAGTAGGCGAGATAGGTTTAAGGCCGATGAATCATCATCTGGCCTATCAATATGTCTATCGATATCCAATTTCCTGTTACGAAACGTAATGAGGCCTTGTGAAAGGAAATGCCACCGTTTCACGCAAGGTTTTTTGCCTGCCGAGAGAGGCGAGGCCTGCAAACGCCGCCTGACGGTAAAATCGACGCTGAAATAGATTCTAAACTGTGGAAAGGTGAAGATTCCGCTTGGCCTTAACTCGGAATCAGCTTACTAGTGGCGTTAAATACCTCCGAGTTCGCCATATTTACTGTATAAACATATTGGTAAGTAATTCAGGGATTACGCGGACGTCCGGTAGTCCGTAGTCCGGTTTTTATACGATAATACCAGTAATGGATATTTTAAAAAAATAGGCCAAATTCTTAATTGAACAAAACAGCACAAAAATTGGATGAGAATTTAGTAGGTATGAGGATCACTTGAATGAGTCGGCTATCGTGTCCCCCCCCCCCTTCCCCTTGATCTAGACATAAAATTCGAAATACCTAGGTTTTATTCTAGAAATGAGGTTTGTTAGGAAAGAAGCATGTCAATAATATAGAAGACGATTTATTACTATTACCTCCCTCCATTCTTTAGGTTGCATCGAAAGATCTGAATTCAAAACAATACCAAATTTCTTAATCGATCTAACAACAATCAGGAATATCGGCATAGGCGGATTTACGAGGGTGCCACCCAGATTTTTTAAAATTCATATTGTATTTTTGTAATAAAATTTTTGTTCTAGCTCTAATATTACAATAAACGTTTTTAACAAGTTAGACGTAAATATGCAAGTCTCGTAATCAAAAGAAACCACTATTTTTTACAAAAAATTAAACTATTTTGTTAACATAATGCGTGCGCGCGTGTGTGTGGCACACACTGTGTGCGACGACGTTCCCAATGACGTTGTACTTGTCTATAAGGTGGATCTCGACAAAGACGCAACCACTAAACGCGCTCCTTACTACTTTTTATACTCATAGCTTCATCTTGACCCATAATAACACATATTATTTAATTCATTTGGGTGATTAAAAAAGCTATTTCTTCAAATTTTTTATGAAATAATAATTAACTAGTAAAAGTTTAAACTGCATCAGGAGCTTGAAAACACGTATTTTAGCTTGTATTTTCAAAACCTGGCTCCCCCAAAAATTTTGACCTAAATCCGCCTATGAATATTGGCCGTATAAAATCCATTAGTATAGTAGAGCTTGAATAGATTGTATATTACCCCTCCATTCCCCCTCCCAACAGAAAAGTTGTTAGTAATAAAATTAGCTAACTAATAAATTGATTAGCTGATTCCCAACTCTGAGGTTCGCTGGTTTTTTTCGATCGATCCGGGACCCGAAGCCCGGGAGTTGCTTCACGTCACGAATCACCACTTTTAATTGGGCTCTTCTTCATACTTGTTGGTAAAAGGACGAGTGAGGTTTGTAAAAGTCGGGGGCCCCTTTTACCGGCTGCAGAGACCTACTGAGTGCAGCGACGCTCCGCCAATGTCACCGTGGCGACACTTGAAGGGGGACAGTCGTGACCCCTGCAACGTTCCTCTGACGCAATTTTCCGCTCTCAGATATCTCGGTACCGCACTCACGTTGCGGAGCTTCACAAGTGAATTCAGCTCAACTCAACCTGCTGCACAAAAAACCAAATGACCGACCTATTCACAACTGAGAATTCACGACGTCCTTAAAGGCTTGAACCAGGGGTTGAAAAAGAAAATCATTTCGATTCATCAGACAGCGACCACAATTTTTATTTGAGTTCAACATGGAATAAACCCTTTTTCAACGGTACGAAAAAATCGATTAAAAAGCAACGAAATAAATGTGGATTTGCTTAATTCATTTTGAGTTATCATTTATCAATTTTTGTTATAACGAAACATTGAAGTCAACGACTTTCACATTGAGTTATACAGGGTTTCAATTTCAGGGGTAACTAATTTTTTCTTTTAAATCTACATGATTTTTTTTAAGGACCCCAAATGTGTCCACATTGCCTGTTGCGCACTTGTGCAATCATGCCCAATCGACTGTGTTTATTCAAATGAAAACCTCTATTTTTTTATTGCAGATTCAGATTCTACACAAAATTTCATGAAAATCGGACCCCTCAAAAGATTTTTTTGCAGCGCGCAGCCCGCTCAGCTTGTGTTTGAAGATGCGCAATCCTGAAATTACGCAAAAATCTGATTTGGGGGAACCCCAAGTGTGGCACATGAAATTTCATTGTTTTTCGATGCTGAACTTTTTGGTGATGTCGGGTTTATGGTTTGACTCGAAAAAATCCGATTTTCACCGTGCATTGTGGTCGTTTTTCGCGAAAAAATCTCACCGGCAGGCAGTGATTTTTATTTTGTATAACCTACTATCTACTTGTTTTTGGTGGCCCTGGAAAATTTTCCAGTATCAATTAGTCGAAAGTCGAAATTCTAAGAGACTAATAAGACTAAAAAGAAGGAGAAAATTCTAAGAGACTCAAAATCAACATTGAAGTAATCGAAATTTTATTGAAGTTTATTCAAAACCATTCAATGGCTAACGTTCGTGAATTATTTTTGAAATTAATTTCCTGAAAATCCAAATAAATGTAAAATAGGGGTTTTCATTTGAATAAACAAAGTTAGTGTCGATTGCGCGTGATTGCACAAGTGCGCAACAGGCAACGTGGTCATGCTTGAGGTCCTTGGAAAAGACATGTAGGTTAAAAAATAAGATTATCCAAGAAATTAAAATTGTAAGAGGGGGTGGGGATTAGGTCGTGGCACACCCTGTATAAAACCCATCCCGTTTCCGATTTGATTTCAAGGCTTCACCGCATCCATTCTTCTGCAGATAAGGTCAACTACGAGTTGCGGGCTTTAAAACTCTTTACCTACGGATAACATTCAATTTCCTCTCGTGTTATTTGTTGGTTACGGGTCGTCTACAAGGGATTTTTGCGTCAACGCGTCTCGTTACAACCAACTGCAGCTACTCCGTCAATCACGATAAGAGCATCTACGACTTTGAAGAAGTTCAAGCACGCTACCCACCCATAATAAAACTCTTTAAATCCATATAAAATATATTGAATGCCGTGAGAATGACAGGAACCAACCAACTAATAAAATGCGCACTCCCTCACCCATGTTTTTATCGCCACGCATGTCTTGTAAACAACACCCAACCCGCTCAAATTCAAAGGGGTTTCTTTTATTTGCTGGAGTTTTGTTGTCTATTTTATCCTTGAGTGTAGGAGTTAAGAAGTGCTATGCTTACACAAATTAAATATTCTGAAATAAATGCTTAAATCTACAATTTCACAGTTCATTGATGTCTCTGAAATGGAGCTCTTATCGACATTTTAGTTCTCAAGGGTTTTCTATCAAGTACGTAGTTGCATTTATTACTATAAACTTTATCAATAAAAGATGTATGTTTCGTTCTGTAAAATGGAGTGAATACTTCTCCGCAGATCGATATCTTGGCACTGGAATTTTCTAGACAAGTTCATTTTCCTAATTTAAAGCCTTTTGAAATTCGTAAGCATTACTTATCTGGCTGTTACACCTACCCACTACTGGTTTGGATTTTCGTAATGGCAAACGGAAGAAAGTGGATAGGACTCACCTGCAACAAAAGAAAATATATCAATTACACAGTGGAACTGGAAAAATTATATCACACATACTTATAAGAATAATTTAGTCACACGAAGTGGACGTGGTCAACTCATTTTCTAACATCTATATTACTATTTCAGAAATAGTTCCATTCATCTTTTAGCTTCCATTTACCACGTCTTCATTGTGTGCCTAGTTCGGCCTAAAATCATTAGTTTGGCTTCACCACATGAATGGATGTGTGTATATGCGAGATATGTTTGTATTTTAGCGTATAGAATATTGTTTCTAGTTTGTATTGCTCGAATATCTTGACATTATCATTTATGTAAGCACTAATTCTATGACATGATTTTGTTGGTATAATTTTTGATTGTTAGATGGCCAATAATGAACACGGTGGGACTAGACTCCCACTCCCCTTCACTTCGTTCTATGCACTCAACTGTGCCTAGTGCTCACAAGTGATTTACTGCTTTTTGAACAGTTATTATTAAACTGTTCTGCCATCTTATAAACAGTGTTGTTTATTGAAGATATCTGTGGCTTCAATATATTTGAAATCAAGTGAGTTGTAGCAGTGAAAATATAAATAAATAAGGGGCGAAGAAGCAAGAATATTTTTTTTTTGTGAAACACTATTCAAAAAATGGTTAATTAAAATAAATTTCGCAGAAATTCTCATCTCAAAGTTTTGGGTAATAATTGCTTAAACACTGAAGTTTCTTCTCCAAGCTGTTAGGTACAGTCACAGAAAATAGAATACATTTGCTTGATAGTTTACTCTATGTTCTGTGGGTACAGTTGTGTTTAAGAGTCATCTTTTTGCCTCGAAGGGAATTCGAATTCAAATAAAAACGGAGTAGGATGGAACGTTGTCTATATTTCCACGAAAGTAAAGAGTTACACTGTTGAATCGATTTCGACGGTTAGGTCATGAACAGTTCATGTTTGTTACTGATGATGACCTAACCGTTGAAATCGATTTAACAGTGTAACTCTTTACTTTCGTGGAAATATAGACAACGTTCTATCCTACTCCGTTTTTATTTGAAATGGGTTTCCACAACTTTGTCGCGAGTGACTTAGTCCGGAATTCGAATTGATCACAAAAACCCCACACTCAGTGGAAGAGAGCGAAGGCAGAAACCGTTCTTGTAGGAACTCTTATTGTAAAAGACAATCACAGGATTGAGTAGTCGCTGGTAATTTTAGGTACATTTTAATCTCTGGTAGGTACCTGAATAAACATTGGAAAGTAGCAAAACATAAATAGGATCAAAATTATGTTGGAAAACATCCTTAACTTAGAAACTAGGTATGTACCTAGCAAAAACAAGTCACAATTTTTCATAAAAACCAGTTTGTTTGATTTTTGGTCAACTTCAATATTTTTATATCACTAACTACTTTCTCACCATGGGCGTTCATGGTGAAATTGTGCCCGATGGGAAACGTGAAATCCTTGAAGTCTTGATGACAGAGTTCCTTGACATCGAAAGAGGGTTGTTCTACAGGATCGCTATTACAGCAACATCAACGAACCTTCTGCTGTGCACATAGTCACCCTCATTATGTTTGTTTGATAAACTTCTTCCAAGGAATATTAAAACAAAAATTAAATTCACCCACATTGCCGTAAGTCATATCCTACAAAGTGAAAGTAAGCTGGAGAAAAAAAAGGCTTGGGAGGAAAAAATCAATGTAGTCCGAAATTGAACCTTGAAGGTGCGTTAAAACTCAATGTAGATAAAGGATTCCCCCGCCAGAAGAAAATCTCCTTGAAAAATGGGAGGTCCTTTCTTTCTCGGCGGGCCTTTTGCCGAAAAAAAAAGCGAGTGAATGGGGAGAGAATTTCGTTTGACGAGACGCCGTCGCTTTATCTCAGAATGAACTCGGAATTATCTCGGAATTAGCGGAGTGAAAAGGCGCGTGCCGAGGGAGCTATGTTCACATCGTCGCCATAACTCGCTGGCCTGCTTGGTCACTCCACCGTAAACACCGGAAGAGGAAGGAAGGCCGGCTGTTCGCTTTTGATGTGCCACCGTCTGAAGGGATGAACAAATAAAAAGTCCAGGGACACAGCATACAATACAATAATTGTTGATTTAATGTTTTCAATAATAAACCAATGTATTGCTACCAAGAAGAATTAATTAATTGCCATTTTGCGTTTCAAAATACGTAGATTTCAAACATTTAATTAAAGAAATAATAACAAAATAAATAATAATAGTAAATGAATAGATGAAAATAGATAAATAAGAAATCCTGTCCGTACGCTGTACCCCCATCGCCGTCCAAAGATTTTCCTCAAAACTATTGGACCAAAATCACAAATTGAGCTCAGACATCCAACATTGATCCGGGACTTGACAGTTATCTCGGCACCTTGAACAAATAACCCTAAGAATTATACAGGATGTCCACAGAACAGGTCTCATTCTTTCAAAGGGTCGATTTTACAACTAATTTGCAATAAAAAATACCTCTTGAAGTTGTTTTTGGAACGCTTGTTGAACAGAGCTATTTACGGTTTGAGATTTGTTTCTTGTTATCGACCTTGTTCTATTAAAACGGGCATAGTTCCCTCTTTTCCCGAGTAATCTCAAATTTGAAGAGTTCGTTTGAAAGACCATCAAATTTCCAATCTTTTTTATGTTATACCCAACACAATTTTTTCAGTTGAATTTTATGGTGAATAAAGTAACCTGAAAATTAAACTTTTCAAAAAGTTTCCATTTGTCAAAGTCCATAATGCACAAATAATTCAAGATAATGAATTACATCTTTCCAATGGTACAATCAGTTTTGATCTGACTCTGCTGATTAAAGGAGAAAATTGCGTTCGAGAAAAGAAAAAGCGTAGTTTCACACGGTAAAATCGACTTTACAGGGCGAAAAATAACTCGTCGTGAAAAAATGAGTTTGACATTGAATTGAATAGAAATGAGAGGAATGTCGGTAGCTTCTACCGGCAGTTGCAAGGTCTGTCGGCGTGAATGTAGAAATGACAAGATATTTGGAAATAAAACAATACTCATACGGTGGGATAGATGCTGTCGAGATTACGAAATTTAATGTATTAGATTGGCACCTACCAAACCAAAAACTGATCTTTTATCCAACCAGTGTGAACAGGGAAAAAGATGTGATCAAGATTCTCTCCATTGATCCATTGAACGTACAGAAACCCAACAATAACAAATCGTAATTATAATAGCCAAATTCAGGCTAAGTGTTGGTTTTGATAGCGTCGATTCACTTCTCAGTATTCACACAGAAAAATTGAGCACTCTCATTTTCGCAAGACGAGTTATTTTTCGCCCTAAAACACCGATTTTGCCATGTGAAACTTCGTTTTTCGGGTTCTAAAACGCAACTTTTTCCACCAAAATTCAACTGAAAAAATTTTATTTTTTATTAGGAAGATGGGTAATTTGACGGTCTCTTTAAATTTGAGATCACTCTGAAAACGAAGGAACTATGTCCGTTTTAATAAAGTAAGGTTGATAACACGAAAAAAATTTTAAATTGTCAATAACTCTGTACACAAGCGTTAAAAAAAACGTTAGGGGCATTTTTTGTTGCAAATTAGTTATACAATCAAGAAGAGGAATGAGACCTATTTGTTGACACCGTGTATAATAAGAAACAAATGCTCAATGTGAAAAAGCCAATAATACGATCTTTATCCTCAACCTCGAAAACGCTGCAAATTCTTTCACTGGGGTTTATTATTCAATTGGCTTGCGTTCATGATTTTAATTTCTACTAAGCTTTGGAGTGTGCGTGTTTCACAGGATAGAGAGATTATTGAATTTCAGGAGGCACACAAATAGGATCAACTGATCAATCCAAATAGGTATTTTGGTTGAGAACAGATCTACGTGCTCCGTGCATATCTCCTGAAATTCAATAATCGCTCTATCCTGTGAAACACGCACACTCCAAAGCTTAATAGAAATTCAAATCATGAACGCAAGCCAATTGAATAATAAACCCCAGTGAAAGAATTTGCAGCGTTTTTATTGAACCTCAAAACCCCCTCACAATAAAACATCTATAATTTATCAAATCCTTTAGCACTCGTATTGCCTTAAAACTTCCCCGAATCCAAATTTAAACGATGTAGCCAAAGGTAGACTGATGTAGAGTAGGCACACAAATATTATCAACTGATCAATCCAAATAGGTGTTTTGGTTGAGAACCGATTTACGTGGTCTATGCATATCTTCTGATATTCAATAATCACTCTATCACCTGTAAAATACGCACGCTCCAAAGCTTAGTAGAAATTCAAATCATGAATGCAACTCGATGAATAAAATTGAATAATAAACCCCACTGAAAGAATTTGCAGTGTGCGTGTTTCACAGGTGATAGAGCGATTATTGACTTTCAGGAGGCACACAAATATGATCAACTGATCAATCCAAATAGGTATTTTGGGTGAGAACAGATTTACGTGCTCCGTGCATATCTCCTGAAATTCAATAATCGCTCTATCCTGTGAAACACGCACACTCCATAGCTAAGTAGAAATTCAAATCATGAACGCAAGCCAATTGAATAATAAACCCCAGTGAAAGAATACTTATTTACCCCAGTAATAATATTGAACAATATTTACCTATATATTATCAGCGTTTCATGAATATCAGAATGCTTCAACCCGTGTATCGGCTATAAACTACAAGTATCCACATCGGCTATCACTCCAGTATCCACATTCACTACAACTCGACGCTATCGGCATCACTAGGTTACTAACCTTTTAAGGTTAGAATTTTTTTTTCTAGAGCGATTACAATCATTGGTAATACAATATTATTGAATAATAAACCAAAACAAAAAGCGAAATGCGATTTGTCCAGGTGACGAAAATTTCGTCGCTCACCTATCCGTCATTTCTTTTGTGGTTTTTGAAATGGATTCGGAGAGCAAACATGAGAGGCAGCACATCCATCACGGGAACCGCGCGAGAGTTGACGGGTTTTCGCGGTCTTTTGTGCTGGCGGCGGCTCCCAGGGCATGTGCCAACTTCGGCTCCCACTGCAATTAGCGACAAACGCCAATTTCAACAGCATTTTCCACTTCATAGAGACCCCTCGTGACGACACCTGGGACCTCCCCACATAACCGACCGTCCCCTTGTTAACCTAGAATGTCGAGGTTGGACCACATATTGGTATGAGGTTGCTAAGTAATCAGATTTGGGAAATATGTACTTTCAATAAAGTTTTCGTTATTTAAAAAAAAAAAAAAAAAAAAAAAAAAAAACGGTGCAAATTCTTTCACTGCGGTTTATTATTCAATTGGCTTGCGTTCATGCTTTGAATCTCTACTAAGCTTTGGGCTCATTCGATTCCTCGTGGAAAGTTCTTCAAAAAGAGTCCAAATTTAGGCCGCCTTGACTTTTTTTGAGGTTTTGACAACCCTTAAAGGGCACTTTAAATTAAGTGAGAGAGCTGGCTCAAGAATTGGGGCGTCGTCGGACCAACATGGATTTTTTCTGAAAATTTCAGCTTTTTTGCTTCAGCCGTTTGGGAGAAATCATGCTTACGGCGGACGGACGGAACATTTTTTATTGCAGATTCGGATTCTACACCCTTTGAAACCATGAAATTTTCAGGGGGGTTAGAATTTTTTTTTTTTTTTTCAAGAGCAATTACAATGGTTTATTATTGAATAATGAACCAAAAGTGGGCAGAGAGTAACTAACGTACTTGTACTTGGAATAAAATTAGTAAGAACAATTACTTGCGCTTAAAGTCCGAGAAAAAATGTTGACTTCGGTAGAAACATCCATCTAAACAGCCCACAAACGACCTCCCTCCACTTCCCTTAGATTAATGACAGCCCATAGACAAATCCACACATGAACTCCTAAATGGGTTTATAGCTGATACACGGGTTGAAGCATTCTGATATGCATGATGATCAAATTTGTGTGCCTCCTGAAATTCGATAATCGCTCTATCACCTGTGAAACACGAACACTCCAAAGCTTAGTAGGAATTCAAATCATGAATCGTTGAATAATAAACCCTAGTGAAAGAATTTGCAGTGTTTTTTAAGAGCGATTACAATAGAAAAATATTCTATTTCAAAATTTTAAATTTCGTAAGACGGAGCATGTATATCAGAATGCTTCAACCTGTGTATCGGCTATAAACCCTTTTAGGAGTTCACTCCAGTATCCACATTTACTACATCACTAGGTTACTGCAATTAAAAAAAAAAAAATAAAAAAAAAATAAAAACCGTGTTGTTTTTGTTTTGATCGCAGTAACCTAGTGATATAGTGAATGTGGATGCAAATGTTGGCACCATAAATAGGGCCATACATCGGGAACGGTTTGAGCTACGGACCTGGGGAAGGGCTCGTTCGATTCCTCATGGAAAGTTCTTCAAAAAAAGTCCACATTTTTTTTGCTCTAGCCGTTTGGGAGAAATCGTGCGTACGGCGGACGGACAGAAAAATTTTTATTGCAGATTAGGATCCTACACCATTTGAAACGTAAACCATGAAATTTTCAGGGGGGGGTTACAATTTTTTCTTTCAAGAGCGATTACAATGGTTTATTATTGAATAATAAACCAAAATTTGAAAATGAAAAAAAAAGAAGTTATTTATCCCGTATCTGCGTACCTATATGAAATTTAAATGATCATTCCACTGAAACCTCCTGCCTACGGCGAAATGCTTTGAAAATCACATCATCGACTTCAATGCGAAGTAGCTCTGATTAATAATTAATTATTAACGATCATGAGAATTGCAAGACCGCGAACATTTTTCGATGCAATGCATAGATGTGCAACCTTGTGAAAAATATTCAGGACTCACGGGTTCACTCCACCATCATTACCATGGAATCGTACTTCGTCCGAGATGAAAGAATATAACAACTTTAGTTCCAAGTATCGATTCCCACCTACAGGTCCACGTCCAAGAAATGAGCATATTTGACTTGCAAAAATCCCGAGACGAAAATGAGACTGCCGTTCGTTCTGGAGGAAGCGCAACTTCCGATATCCTGGTCGGACGATTTCCAAGGCGAGCGCGGAGGAGAGATGCACGAAGCGAGTGCTCATTAACCGTCCTTATCCCACACCGTTAAGCTTCTCAAGCGGGTTCCAAGGATGAAAAATTCACACGGCTCCGTTTTTCTTTTCTGTTAAAAGTTGGAAAAAATGAAGAATGAATCGCGCCAGTGATTCGACTCCTCATTATGCGGTGGACATGACCAGTATTTGCACGCAGCCTGATGGGTAATTGGAGCTTCTGTCAATATTGATACAACAGTTTGGATAATCAGGTGGTTAACTGCGATACAGCAACGATATGCACATTAGTATTTCCCTTGGGTGGTTCAAAACAATAGGCCTTTAGTAGTTTGATGTGAATTTTGTTGTGAAACGTATGTAATTAATTATCTGTTAATTACGACGCGGGAACTTTACAAAACCTTCAAATTAAGAAATAGAAGGCACAACATCTTAAAAAAGTTAAACTTTCGAAGATTTCAGTCAGAAATTCTTAGTTGATTGTTTAGTTTTTCCCCTTAAAGAATTTAGAAACTTATCATTAGAGAAAAACTTTCGATGATTCTCCGAGGAATGTATTCTAACGTCGTAATATAACTGCTGAGCGTAACGTCTCGTCTTGAGTAAGCCTCGTCAGGTAAACTTCCTAAAAGGTCTACTTGCTAAGGTTAGCTGGAAAGTATAAATAGCTTAGAAATCAGTTTTAGGAGCTTCTCGGGTGATACGCGGCCTATGTATCCTCAAGTAAAATTTCAACGGAAACTAAAGACTGAATTGCAGCTTTAGGGTGTATACAGAAAAGGCGCTGAAATTAGCTTTAGGAGCCACTCAGCTTATTCCTGGCCTAAGCATCATCAGGTGAACTTCTCAAGAAGTCTACATAATAAGCTAAGCTTGAGAGACTGTACAGATTGGAAATTGGCGGCTCGAGCTGAATTTTCGAATTCACAAACCAGATAGGTAAAAAATAGGCAGAAAAACAAGATAGGTACTTGTTGAAAATGGCCATTGAGTTGTATAACTCTGTACCAACGAAACTTGATTTCATTAGAACCCTTTCTTCGAGTGACTTGCCCTTAGTGAAATTAAACTGTTCAATAAAAAGCGAATTAAGTTGATTCCTTACGATCAATGAGCTAGGACTCAGAGGCAGCTGCTGACAGGAGCACAGGCCCATCTGCACCCCCCTGGCCAAAATGAAAACTATACCTGATAATAATAATATTATAAGTATACTATTATCAAACAGTTTCCAACTTATCCCCATGAATCCTAATTGAAGAGTTTCAAATCCGAGCGCCAAACAGAGCCTTAGGATGGGTGAGAGGATGGTGGAGTCGTGAGTTTGTTGAGGGAGGTTAGGAGCCTCTCCTTCTGTCCCTCGAATGGAAAGGGAACACAGCGTTTGATTGGATCCGGATCCAAAGAATTAACCAATGAGAGCGCCTGAAATAAAGTACGCAAAATTTCAGACAACACACGTAGTTGTCCACTCACCCGCTAGAATGCGTGCTTTAGCGCTAGCATCACCAAAAAACTCTCTTTCCCTCACTTATCAGTTAATTGTTCCCAACCCTTATGGCTGAATTGTGTTAGCTGTAAGTACGAAAATGAATACAGTAAGTGCTATAAAACGTGAGTTCGCTAAATTGGTGGAGCAAAGAGTAATTATTCGCAATGCTGGGCGCCCAATGCCACTACCGAAACGATTGCGACAAACCTTAGATGCAAGCAGAAATCGTTTCACGATTCGCAAGTTCAACCCTCATTACTACAAAAAGGTAGATTGTCTCTGTGGATGAAAGGTAAATAATCAACTTTTCTGCTTCCCTTGAGCTGCTTCTTTGCAGCAATAATAGGAATGATGGTTGGGTTAAAGATGGAACTGGGATATCACCTCCATGTGTTGTTCTTGCTGGATAGATAATATCGTTTCGCAACGGTTTTCCGAAGTTTGAGAATCATTTTTTACTTACTTGTAAACTTCTTTTAAAGGTTGGATTGAATAGTTTGTCTCACGATTTGAAGCCGAGAAAGCGGACAAGATTGATCTCTTTTGAGTATTGGTAGTTTGTATTTGGGCGAGAAAAGCTTTTTCTCACGTTCTCTTGTTCTCTTCATGTTTTTCCGTTATGGTCCCCCCCCCCCCCCTGGGTTTTAGGACAGGAGCCGCCACTGTTGGGACTTGTGTTTTAACGATACACAAGTTTGACATTTTTTAGATCCGTTTTGTTGCTATTTTTGTCCTTATGTAATGAGCACTTAGAACAAAAAGTCCAACAGCTGTACATGTAGGCCTTCTAGAAGCAGCACTGCATTGTTGCCGGTTACGTTGCCGAGTACTTTTACTCAAACCAATCCATCACAGGCCACCACACGAAATTCACATCTAATTCCTCCTCGACGGGAAACGATTTTTTCGTCACGTCCGACTCTCGAACCTCGTAATGCCCGGCGATTTCGGGTAGGTAAGTGCGTCCAACTTAACATTAGTTCGATTTTCCCTGACCATAGGGATTGGAACTCGAGATTTACGAGGTGGCGTGAGTAAGCGGTCTCTTTCAGAATTATTTCCCTTATGATAATATTAACTAACTACCATTACGTAACAAACTGTGCGGACTTAAACTGAATCACCCGCTACAGCTAGTCAAGGAGGCGGACGTGCCCTTGACGAGCGATTGAGCTCTCACTTCGGCTGCCGAAGTAATCATTTTGTTGAGTAATTCGTGATTTACTGCGGTTGTAATTCACGGCAATGAATATGTATAGCTTTTCCGAGTCAGATTCGGACATTTCCAAATCAATTTCAGAAATTTCCAAAACAATTTCAGAATTTTCCATTTAAATTTCAGACTTTTCCATTTCAATTTCAGAATTTTCCATTTCCATTTCAGAATTTTCCATTTAAATTTCAGAATGTGATCAATATCCGGGTGGGAGCGGTTTCTGAAATTGAAATGGAAAATTCTGAGATTGATTGGAAATTTCCAAACCGCAACATAATTGTTTGCATTACCAACAAATAGGTACTCATTCATACCCCCCTCCCCCCATTGCAAAGATTATAGGTAGTCGTCCTTCATCTTAAGAATAACTCGTATTTAATATCCCTAAACCATAAAACTTCTTCGAACCTCAAGGTTCAAATGAAACTGCACCTGACAACAAAACATTTATTTTTCACATTTCAACAGGCACCGTAAAAAATGAAGGTCATTTTACATTTCGAAGTTGTGACGAGGCGGTGGTGTTAACTCGTTTCCCTCTTTAAACATCTTCCTAGTCCAAAACGGTAATGTTGACTTTGTGAACGCCCCATTGAGCACAATTAAACTCCCATTCAAGCCGAGGGAGGTCATGTTACCTCAACGAGGGTCAGCAAATCTTGTTTCCTCAGGTTTTGCAACACAGTTCACATTTTTCTTAGCGCATGTTGAGTCAGTCGTCCCTTGAAAATACACAACGATGCGTCCGTTTCACCTCGGGCTCACACAACTTTTTCGGCGTTGTTTATTGAAGCATTCATTCAGTGACATTTTAACCATGACAACTGAATAACAAAGAAATCTCATCTATCATAAAAGATAATATCATAATTCCATAATATGGAAAATGGAACCTACGTTTCTTGAAACAGAAATAAAACAACTTATAGGGACTTCAACAATTCTTTCCTTGCTGATGACAAACTGTATTTTTTATAAATTAACGGGAGATGTTCACATCCTGGTATTATATTTCATTGTACAGAATATCTGTATTACAATGCGATTATGGTATTATTACTATATAATCGTTAATAATATTTGCTGTGTTTCTACATCTTTCGCGTTTCACGCTGATTCAATCCAGAAAAATTTAGTCACATTCTATTTTTCATGTCAAAAACAACAGGAAACACATTCGCACTTTTCAGCAGAGATGGCCCTAATCTTATACATAAACTTGGATACAAGTGAAATTCAGAATTCCGAAAATATGAAAATGAATGCGGATACGGATATGAATATTAATAAAGAAACCTTCATATTTTTTAATGAACTCCAGGAAATTAAATTTTTTCGTTGTAAATTTCGCACTTTTTTTGTGGTGTTTCCAAAAATTTACTTTCGTTTGTGCCGAATAACTCAAATTCAGATTTTACCATAAATTTTACTGAAATTCAATGTCTTCAAGTAGCTTGAGTTTTAATAATTTTCCCAAAATGTCTTGTTTTTGTGAATTTCATGGAAATTGCACTTTTTTAGATACATTTTACAAAAATTACCCTTCTCTAATGTAAATTTTACTTATATTCGAATATGAAAAACAAATCTCATTGATCGTTGGTTACTATTTTCAATGAAATATCAAATAGGAACCTCCAATCCATCAAAATTTGCGACAATGTTAATGAAATTGACAAAAAAATGATTATGTAGTAAATATTTTGAGAATAAACAAAACAATTTCATTATAATTCAGGTTAATAATTTTAATTTCAATAACATCTATTGTATAAACGGTCGATTTGAGTAACATTGTAAGAAATAAAGAAATTTATTCCCCATACAAATTTTTTCACAAAAATAAAAAACCTAAAAAAAATTGATTTTTTGTGAAATTTGTTATTCTTATATTTGTACAAAAATCTCTACTCATATCTGTAGACCCGTATAGCATATTCGTATTCATTTTCATATTTTTGAATTGTGAATTCCATTGGTAATCATATTTATGAACATGAATACGTCATTCTCTGTCTTCAAATTCTACAGCTTCAAAAAGCACAAAATTAAACAAATCGGTCAAAGCCGCAAATCCTATTACCATCACATATGCTGGCTTCAGATTCAATAATTCCATTCAATAATTTGAGAATGAGATAAACTTCAAAGAATATTAATTATTTTTCTTAAACCTGTTCACTGAACTTCTTGAACAAACCACTTTCAGTCTATTTTCAATGTTCAATACATGTTTTATCAAATTTTGCTTCTTCATGTTTTTAAATTGCAAGGATTCCACTTCTGCAATGTTCGTTAGCCACAGAAGGCCCTTAGATTTGACGTTAAAAATCCGTTCTTTCTTAAGGTGCGAAGTTAGTCCCAAAGTGTAGCCTGATCGCTTAACGCGCCAAAATGCTGTTAGCCAAAAAGTGGCCAGAAACCAGTGGGTTTTCAAGGTGTTTAGAGGCTTAGGCAAGTGGAGAGTAGTTTTCTAGTTTTTTTGGACGCAAAATCTACTGCGGTAGGTTTCAGAGCCTTAGAAATTCACCCGAAGCAAATAATTGCTTTTTTTTTTTTTTAACCTAAAAGTGATACGGACTAAGTCAGTTGTGAGCTAAGTTCATGTTTGTGACTGATGATGACCTAACCGTCGAAATCGATTTTACTGTGTAACTCTTTACTTTCGTGGAAATATAGACGTTCCATCGTACTCCGTTTTTATTGAAATGGGTTTCCACAGCTTCGGAATTCTATGTGGTGCTCCAGGCAAAACTACAGAATTGTTGTATCGATGCCCCTAATGTTTTGACCAGAAACCCAACCTCACCACGCATGGGATGAACAGCTGATTGTTCAGGATACAGAAGATCCTGCGATATTCCCGCCCGAGAAGGTTCGGATGTGTTTACGGATGGCCTGCCAATCATGAGGACGAATTCGACTGATTATTTTCGCTCTTCCAGCCCTCTGTAGTTGTTTATTTCATCCTCCTTTTATTTCGACATCATTCAATTGTAATAATTGTGTTTCTTCCTGGTTTTTCTTTTCGACTTTTCATACCGCTCGGCTCGACCCTTTCAATATTACATTGAGTTCTGTATCTGACTAGGATATATCCTGTATTGTATAAACAAAAATGTCAAGATTATGGCAGCTGCCACACGGTAGCTTTTGACACAGGCGTTTACCTTTGTCCCTACTACGGGCCGATCCCCTCAATTTCACCTTGAACTTCCATTTTGCTTGGGCGGAGGGTTATCTGTCCCCGCATCCTAATGAAGCTCTCGTCCTTGATCTTCTCTGGTGGAATATAAATAGCGAACCGAGACTTGGGTCATGTTAAGGTCCCCGTATATATCAGCGTATGAGATTCCCCAAGCGCCGAACAATACAACCGGCCTTTTCTCCATGAATTTATGTCGTCGGGTTTCTCCAGTCCACCGTCCCCTCCAGGATGCGACAAAAATGGGCACGACCGCTCTTCTTCACCGTGCCAAGAAAATGAAATGTTCGGAGATAACGTCCAAAACAATCCATAACCGTATTATGCAGGTTACAAGGGGCCGCTGCTGATAAGAGCATGTGCACTCCCAAACCAATAAACCGAAAATATTGATAATTCCTTCCATCAAAGCTAGTGAACCAAGATCGCCGTTACCCTTTTTGAACCAACGAACTTGAATTTGAAATATAATTTTCCAGGGCTCCGGAATGCAGTGTGGACCAATCAGATGGACGTGATCCTACAATATAGTAGGATACCAAGAGGAATTTCGGGCATTTTAAGTTTGCACTGAGGCGAGCATATGTCGTTGACCATTCACAGAGCTCGGAAAAATCGAAACCAGAGCACAGTCAGTTCTTTGCTCCCTGCACAGAGTTTATCTGTGGTATCTATTATTTCGTTATCAGAGCGTTATGACAACCCGGTATATCAGTTTCGGAAGTTATTTATGAGTGGCCTGTGTGCAGTCAACAAGCTAACGCTGTTTTCAAACACTCATCAAACCTAGAGGATCTGTTTCTCTGGGCAGTAGACTTGTTCATGTACATCCACTGTAAACGCCATATTGGCGAGAGAATGAATGGCCAGTGGTACCAATTGCGTTATTCAGAATTTTTGAGGTAAATAAATGTTTGCGTCTTTATCATTTGTGATCAATGAGTTTATGTTTTCATGCACTTTTAAATGGATTGGAACAACAAGACCTAGACAAATTTAAATTTGTATTTGTCTAAGAAAAGCATCTCTTCCTTCCCCACTGCGACAGCCCCTGGTGATGCTCCCCCTGTGTGCGACCCCATACTGTCAGCGAAGGAGCCGAAACTCCTACCAGCGCACAAGCTACTATTAAAAAATGCAATGCAATTTGTAAGGTAACATCCAGCAGCTAACCTGCCCAACATTCGCAATTGTCCTCAGAACAGATCCATTCGTCTTGGAGTTTTGGCGTGTGTCAACTATCTCTAACCTGGAGCATGCGTAAATCTTTTGCTTCAATCAATCAGAATAAGATTCATAAGACTAATTCCACAGGGTGGGCGCAATCAGATCGATAGAATGTCCGAAATCGGAGTTGTAAGGAATACACGATTCTCACACGCTGCTATTGACCTGCAATAATTCTAACAGCCTGTTCAACAAAATCCCTGAAAATGTCATCCAAATCGATTTCTAATTAAAAACTTGAATCAGTTTTGGGCATGGCTAGGAATTATCCGAGACAGACTGACAAGCACAATCTGAGCCACAATTGACAACAACATCTGAAACGCTAGAAGCATGAGAAAATTTCAAGTTTGGGTGACAACTTTTTGTTGAATTCTATCCCGATATTGACTGGTAAGGATAGAACACTTCATTCAATGGAAACGAACCGTTCGGGAAACAAAAGGGCTGCTACGTAATGAAATAAACATCGCTATAAATTACCCTCCCAATTAACAAGTTTTCATCGGAAAAGTTGTTAACAACTTGGAAGATGCCGGAGATAACACGAGACAATTACTGCAGGTTTGAACTCATTAGGGCAGCCTTAACGGAGCGGAGCAGACGCTGATGATTCTCAAGTAATTGGGGCGGAAGTTGGTATTTGCTTACATTTGACAGTTCATGGATCTGATTTCACCGGGTGCATTTGAGGTTCCATGAACCGCTGTCAACAGGAAGACGAAAGATCATTCTAAAAGATGAAATTATATCCGATGCAACGACTCACATTTCAGTCAAGAACCTCTGAGTTCCAGTCAAATGTCGGTCCGGTCCTTTCGCACAGAAAAAGTCCATCTGGTCAGGCAGTATGGTCTATGGTTGATTCTCAAAAAAAGCGCACTCTCCAATGATGAAATCGTACGACAATGAAACATCTCCAAATTTCTTCCAAAATTGCATATGGCTTCCAGGGATCACACAGAACAAAACAAAGAACAACATAATGTTCAAATCGCTATTTCAGATCAAAAATTCCAAGTTTGATCAATTCAATCATCAGTCATCAACTCAATGATTTGATGGTGGTAATGAGAATACGGAGTTTGTGAGCCTTCCTTTTCCTAAGAAATAGTAGGTTTCTCCAACACCGTTTATTTTCGAAAGCCATTTCAAGGTTAACCAGAAACATAAATTAAAAACGCATAAATTTCACTATTGAAAATTAATAGAGTGATGATAATGAAACCTACAAATGTATGCTACTGAATAACAGATTCTCTTCATGCTTGCTGGCAATTTACTAGGGAAAGGTTAGTTGGGAAGCCTTCCCCACTATTTGGTAGTGTTGCCACTCACTTCCGAAACCATAATCTAGGGCAGCTCCCTTGTTTGCTTTCCTTGGGGGCCCAAAAACCATAACGTAAAAAAACAAGGTTTATGAATAGAAACATACCTGTTTGACCACGATTATTGTGCATATTGGAAGAAATGCAACACAAGATCTCATATGTCTGAAGGAACCCTAAAATAACATACCATTTACGCTTTTACTTTTCCCTAAAACTGCCTATTATAATTATGCTGAATTGTTTTGAAATTTGATCAATTTGAAGACAAACATAATGTTGCTCTAACATTCATAGCAATAACTTTTTCTTAATATTATTGTGATGCAGAAATAGATTTGTGAGATTTTAAGAATTTTGAAAGTATTCGTAACGATTTTGAAACTATTTAATGACATTCAAGTACATTTTGCAGTAACATTTAATGCATAGATTTTTAAATGTCCTACGTGGCCTTTAATGGCCTTCTTTCACTAGAATTCTGAAAAAATTATGTATTTATCAAGTCCTGATCTTTTTTGCGATTTTAATGATTTTGGCATATTTTTATTGAAAATTAAGTTATTGCAATAGCTCAATGCAATTTAAAAAAATCAACCCATGAGCTTATCGGGAAGCGCTGAAGACTTGCATGGAATGTACACTTTATTTTTCGTATTTAGAAGCGTGAAAAACTAGTATTCCATCGTGCAGCAATGACTAATTCGCCCCAACTTTAGATTCTGGAATTTCAAGTAAAATACTTGGAAAAATAAAATCCGGGCCTAGGAAAAAAATCCGGAACCCGGGCCAGTATCCCGGGCACCGTGAAAAATAAAGTGTCTACGAACTACTCCAACCATTGCGGACAATTGACCACAGCTTCGTATGTGTATATTCATGAATTCTGCACCAATACTTCCAAAATAAATTAAAATTAAACGAGGGATCTTCTAAAACTTCAAACGACAGATAATCCGGGCCCCTCTACCCGGCCCAGTGAGCCCCCTCCCCTACCCTCTTCTTTTCACGGGGCTGATAAGGGGGCCCTAGAATATCGTTTAACACGAGGAGTACAAAATGGTAAAAACTCAGCGCTAGACGCTGCTCAGAGCCTACGGCTGAATTTAAAAAAACATGGAACATGCGTTAGCCATGCTATTTTTGCGGTTTTTCTTTCGCTGATTTCTTATCATTCTGCTGGTTTCAATTTTCTATTTCTTTGCTTGCTATTTTGGCTTTACCTTTGACCTACGGATGTGCCCTAACATCACTGATCTCCGTGGTCTACTGACTAAAATATATCATGATGCATAATGCTGTTGGACTGATTATGTAAATGAGGACTCGCAGCTCAGGTTCTCGCAGAACTTTGAAGGATTATAGCGGTCATGATGACTCACCACATAAAAGAAAGTACATTATTGTTATCTTACAATGTATCATGTCATGATAAATCTCGCGTCACCCATCCCGCGTCGCCCTCCCGCGTTTCGCTTCGGCGTGACATTTTTAGGGTAGTTAGTCAAAGGCTAAAGCATGTACCATACTAATATTGTCGTAGGAGAAAATGACGTAGGTGAAGCCTCTGTTGAAAAACATCGCGGTAGGCTGAGGGAAGGCGGGTAAGTCACAAGTCAAATTAGCCGCAGCAAAAACTCGGTTAGAGCCTTCACGATTGGACCTAAAAACGGTCTCAGCACAGACTTAAACGGGCTCGGTTCACATTCGCTCACTACAGTTTTGGCTTGGTGTTGCGATCCCAACGAACAATGTGTGTAATCTTTGTTTTTTGTTGTCAGTCGTGACGTGAAATATTCCTCGAGATGTTGGAAAGATACACAACGTAGTCGACGTGAATACGAAATCTTGCATCAAAATGCATACTTTTGAATAATTATTCCCTGAGAACGGTTCGTTTATGTATGTAACATATTAAGACATAAAAGCTGACTCGACTGAGCAACTCGCAGTTCGTCCAAACATTTGGTTCCGAAGTATTTCTTCATAGTTTGCTGCAGGGTCATAATTTGCGCACCCCTTCATACTTCAGAGCTTTACTTGAATCACGGCCAAGGATACTTTTGAATGAACACTGTCTCACGTTGAATGTTTGTTTACATAACCATCCTGCAGATGACCCCTGAGAGAAAGGATCTAATAGGGAATGGGATCACCGAATGGAATCAGATTTGTTAGGGAGGCGGATACGTCACAACATGGCTGCCATACAGATTGTCGCTACATTTCAAATGTCTATCTTCCTTAAATTTAAAAATTTGTTTGATTCCTTTTCGAGCAACACACTCTTTTGGGTGAGAATTTGTTTCTTTTTTAATGTGAGGCAAATTTTCGCTTGATTTTGTTTAGTTTGACGGGCAAGATGAAATGAAGGAACGCCTTTGCAGCGAGAAGGTGAGAATCTTGAGGCGCCCCGCCCTGGATTACTCTCTTAGTCACATCATGACGATGCTGATTCCCGGTTGTTCTTGAAGGCGTGTGCCGCGAATTCTGTTGCGCAAAAAGGCAAAGCGGCTTCGCTACGAAACGTTTCGCTCCCATAAAGCCGTTTATAGAAGTCGAGAACGATCCAAGAGCGTAGCGATACAAGGTCGAACCGAAGGGTCTCGTGATCGACAGCTAATAAACCGGTGGTGTACCGGATGGAAATAGGAGTGCGAATTGCCAATCTTACCTTATCTGATCCAAGAAAAGGTTAAGTACTCTGAAGGACTCACCTGCAACAGACAAGAGAGGAAATTAGAGCTTGTTCGAGCCAGCTGCATTACTCGTTCCTTCATTATTTAAAGTTGATAGGTACAGTAAGTAATATGATAAAATACTGAGGCATGCAAATAATAAATAACGATTTGGACAAAATTAAAAATCTAAAAAAGATGAGTTGTGGACAGCTTTTTAAAACTGTAAAGACATAATCATCACCACTCACAGGACTGTCACAGTTAGTAAACAATATGGTTCCACCGGGTGGTCACTGAGGTTCCGAATGTCCACGGGTTAACGTAACAAGATTAAGTAAATCAACACTTTCAAATGAGAGGTGAACGAGTTTTGTACGATCACAAACGTCGAAGATGATGATCCGTAGCAACGAATCGGTTGTAAGCGAAAACCATCAGAAATATTTTCGTGACACTGTCCGCGTTACATTTTCGAGTTTATGTAGCAAAGTGAAGACATAAAATGTCAAAAAACTTGTAAACTAGTAAAACATAACCCGTATGAGTTTGCAAACGAAAATTAATAATTTTATAATATTAATAACAATACGGGTTACGTATCAACTAAGTACATCATTCCAAAGTGGGATCCAAATTTTAGGATAAATACCCACCTAGTATATTAAAAATTACAAGAATTAATTAAGTAACTGATCATGGTGTAAATGTAGTTACAGGTGCTTCGTAAAAATTAGAAGAATGAACCAACTCCGGGCTGGGCCACATTGTTAAACTCTCCAGTTCGGTCATCGGTCATTATTCGATTGGAGAATGTAACTTGTAGAGGAAAAGGTGTAATATAAACTATCTCTCTGTAAAACTTATGTTGTCCCTACGGGAGGCTTGTCCGGTTGGTGTTGGAGTCGTGTAGCGGTTGCCTCTGGTTTGTGTAGGTCACCGGTTTCCCTTTCGTAGCGGTCGCATTCACTTTTCAACGATTTTTACTTTCATTGCCAGCGAGTCCGCGGGTAGGCCGATGCCATCCGGAAATACTGGATCTGGGAATCGACCAGAATCACCATGGGCTGTTTGTTGAACTATCAAATGGATGTAATTTTTCACGCTTTTCCTTTCAAATTAGCATTCGACGCGCGAGTCGTTGGAACACGTTTAAGCCGGATATTATTCAATATCGATATGGTAAAGAGCCGTTCAGAATCGTAAAACTATCTACTTACAAATTATTTACAACATATATATACACCTTGCCCACAAGACAAGGCTCATTTTACGAACGAATAATAAGGTATAATCTGGAATGGATTTTTTGAATTGTTATTCATCGTTAAACCTCAATTTGGTAGTTGCTTCCAAGATGTCAATTTTACGGATTGCATGAATTTTTTCACTCTCATATTTAGTCATGGGAATACGAAAGACCCTAACTACAAAACAATTGTGAATCGCATGTTGGCTGCCTACAAAGCTCAAGGATGCAACGTGAGCCTAAAAGTTAATTTCCTACACTCCCATGTCAAATACTTTCCAGAAAACCTGGGAGCGTTTAGTGAAGAGCAAGAAGAAAGATTTCACCAAGACATTGGGGATATGGAAAAACTCTACCAAGGACGACGGAAAGTCAATATGCTAGCTGACTATTGTTGGATGCTCAAGAGGGATATGAACAATGCTGGGGCACAAAAACGTGTGCAACGAAGTATCAAAGAAAAAAAAGGTTGCCCGAGAAAACTGCATGAAGTTTTTGAGCATTTTGTACTAAATAGTAAACAAATACTTTCTTTTATTTTAAGTTAATAGACTATACAAATTATGGTGTTTTTTCTACGCTTTCGTTGTCTATGTTCTCCTCCGTTTTTTTTTTTTTTTTGGATTCAGCACACCAAAAAACAGCTAAAATATTCCATGTAGCTGACCAAAAAAATTGTTTTGCACCTCTGTAATTAATGATGAATTATTCATCAGTGATAGCCTTGAGAGTAAAAGCAGGGCACTCATGAATGTTTTCCTTTTCTCAAAAAGAAAAGAGAATGACGGCTATCATGCTGATCCACTGATTGGTTTAAAGCAGAGAGAATTGTCTATCCCTCCTGTGTCACTTAAGGTTCCACGTTCCCCCATATAAGACGTTTATAGAACTCGCCAACTGTTTCATTAGTTTACTATTTTATAATATATTTAATATATTATACATTTAATTTATTGGAACTAAATACAACAGTATAACATCTTTTAATCAAATTGAGGAAATTGAAGATTTTTCATCGGAGACGACAGAATGATATCGAAAAGAGCTGGGTTATCAGAGGAACTTTTCCTTTTTACCACGATAGCCCTCCTTTTCAGGAAAAGAAGCCGACTGTTTTTATGGCGGTACCATTAATCGTCAATTTTTTTGTTACAATTTTCGTGTCTAGTGATATTAATTAATGTTTGCACTAATGTTATCGTTAGACGGAATCATAGTATTATTGAACATTTAAAACCATGTTTTTTGAGCGTTAATAATAAAATAAATTGTGAGATGTAATTCTTATGATTTCATCAAAATCAGATGTAAATGAAATGATATAAGCTATCCTCGTTAGGTGAATTATACATTTGCGCAAGCGCAGGTCTTAGAAAACCACACCGAAATTCTTCAAGGTCTTCTTTCGGAATACATGTTTTTAAGCTACAGGATTTAATCACAATGATTCCACTAGGTATCTTTTTTCTTCTTTTTTTATTTTTTTATTTCAACGTTTAGATTTTGTTCTCTATTGTTTTAGATAGTTAAACCGTATCCATTTTATAAAAATAGCTACAAATATCTTTTGCCAGCCACTAAACTCATTTGAAGTTAACGCATTTGAGTACTGGCCTTGTTCATCTTTGAAAGAGTAGGCTTGGCTCGTGATGTCTGGTAAAGCCTAGCGATTCACCCGTACTTGAAAAGCAACATATCTGCACAAATAACCTATATATACGTCTATAGTATAGTTGGAAGCTATTAGTCACATTTGAATAGAGATCATTTTCGAGATCTTAATTCTCTTTCTAGTCTAAATTCATGTTGTCAGTTGAACAAATATGTGTTCAAATTGGGTCAACACGGATGTATTGCGTCAGATCCAGAAAATAAATGTTTGTCCCTTTGTGTTGCAGATATGGTAATATAAGATAAATTAGAGGGTGTCACCCGCCTACTTTTCCCATGCACCTCGATTGTCTTATATTACAAATATCAAGACTTATGTATCTGATTGCTATGAGCTCAGACTTTAAAAATTATACTCTTGCTTCATACTAATGCGCCCGGTGGTTAAGTAGATTCCAAAAAATGGAAGCAGTGCTTGTCGAGGATTTTCAGTATACAAGATTTAAATAGCATGAAGGCACAAATGTGTGCCTCTTCAGTCATCATCTAGGTAGTTTCTTATTGCACAATTGAAGATGAGGAGAAGCGTTCATATTACAAGCTGTCATAATTGGCCCAGTCATGCAGTGGACATCGTTAGTGCCAACTTTATTTCCCAGCTAAGGCGAGAGTGGTGCGACTTGAATTGTCATATTGGAGGAAGTGCCAGCATCACGGCTCGTAAACCTACCAACAGTTAAACGCCTAAGCAGTCAAGGTGGATGAACCCGTTTTCAGTAGCTGATTTACGTTTTCACTCGGGGCTGCCTTCATTGAAACAGCAAGCCGCAGAAGTAATATACATAAGGAAACACAGGAAGCACTTGTGAGGCCTGGGAAAGCGTGTCCTGCTTAGGTAAAGCCAGTAGTAAGTTAGTCATTCTTGGAAGGTAGGTACTTTTCACGGGCGTCACGCCTCGCTCGATGACGACCTCCTTTGACAACCTCGGACTAACCAACCGTTCAAGTCCACAAAAACAATGCCATCCTTTCTATTACTCAATTGCCGTTTCGTTACGCAAGTATCCGTTTTCGCGGTGTTTTTAGGATGTTTTGCGGTACATCACTCTCTTCAGTGATCCTCGGCCTTCCTCGGCGGTGAAACAAATACAAATTAACGTTTGTAGAGAAAGATTCGATTTCCTGCTTTTGAATATTTTGATTACTTAATTATTTTCAATGATGATAATCCGTGCAGTTAGGACGGCAGCCACCAGACATCAGTTCCGTCTCGATAAATGTAATTTGTTCTCCAAAACTCCAGCGGATTTTGTCGACGGGAGCAAATGAGATGCGTTAAGATTGTTTTTTCCACGTTTTTGTGTAGTATTTCGTCCTGTTCCGAGTTAATTATTCCTATAGTAGTTGGGTGTATTTATAAAGTAAACCCTCTGTGGAATGAGCTTCATTATTTGGCTTCACATTCCAGTACCAAATCCTCCGTAATTGTTGGAGTCTATCCATTTTGAAAGTGCGGAGATGGAGTTAACTCATAAAAGTACCATAAAAGGGGATAATTCCCCGCACTATAAAAGGGGATAATTTCTGTGTCGTTATAACTGTGTGGACTTCCCACGCACCACATACCTTATAGCTATCCTACACAAGAAAAGTTGGGTCTTTTGCGGGACACTGCTACAACCTTGATTAAAAATGAATTGCCAGCCGTTAGAATAAGTGTTACAACACATTTTTTCAAGTCCGAAGCTAATAAAGCCTTTTATTTTTTCTAATAAAGATTATTGCGGAAGTTTACTAATTGGCGCTTCAGTCTCCTTCCTCAAAATCTCGAAGTGAGGCTGAGCCAGGAGCTTACCTCAATTTTTTTGGGCAAAACCCGGAAATTTCGTTCCAAGTAATACATGAATTCCTTAGTACTAATTGTTTCAATATTGTTTCCTTTGTCTTTGACGGTTCAGGTCTATGAATTTTGCACCACAACTGACCACTTTGAGTTATTCCTTATCTTGGAAAAATGAAAACCAAAAAAATTGCCTTTACCAACCCTATACTGGAAAAAAGTTGGCACTTCAACTGGTGACCAACCATCCAGTTCAACGTCGATATTGACGGAAGGTCAAGGATATAGAAGATATCAAAAGACAACCATTGCTTTAACATCGATTTTTACATTTTTCTTCTGATTACGGATCAATACAGAGTTGGTTGGCCAAGTTACATTGTTAATGAGGTTGAAAACTGCAAATAAAATCTCGGTATGCAATGACCCATTTACAGGTCGGAAAATGTTGTTTTAGTTTTCAGATTTTAATCCACTCACTCAACTCTATTGCGAAGACTCAGCTCGGCCGAATCCTACATAATAAAAAGTTTTAGATCACATCCTGTAGAAAGTCATCCAGTGGGTATCGAAACAAAGGAACGATGTTACGTAAATTGGGAGATAAAAAGTCGTACATGTGGAAGGTAGGTCGAGAATGAATTAGAGCATTACGTCATATTGGGGGAGCGACCAGGATTAAGTTCCAGAGAGAGAGTTATTGATACATCTAACGGAGTATTGGATTTACCCACCAACTAATATGATTACAGAGGAGTCGCGTATGGGTGGAGCTGTAACTTGGCTGTTGCAACTGGAATGAGGAAGTGAGAGTAATTAACGGTCGGTTATTGGACGAAAAATGATTGTTACACAAATAACGCTCAGTTTATCCCGTTCAGGTCGCTGAAGTGTTGGGCGGTTATCTATTGAATACAATGGCACCGTGGGTGAAAGAAGCGTCAGGTAACGTCGCCTCAGGATCATGAACTGCATACTGATTCGGAGGATTACTGACTGAGTTAGTAATCGAGTTGTGCAACTTCTCATCTTATCACATATAAGACTGCTTGAAAATTACTTGAAAGGAAATTAACGAAACAAGAAATCCTTAAATCTGTCGACTTTCTTCCCAAAGATGAATCGAAACATCAGCAATTTGATTTTGTAGAAAAATATATAGCCCCCTACTTAAGTTCGAATGTATGAAAGTTTAATGTTTAATGTTAAATTACGAATTCAGCTCAAAAATTCATTGTTGAAAAAAACCTGATGTTTTCTAAAATTTGAGATTGTTTGTAAATGTCAAGAATATCATGACTTTAACGCCACCCTGTACCTAATTCTAACTCATAAGCGCTTATCACCTTGGAATAAATATGTAAAGCGCGTATTTTTTCATGTTTAAAATCACGAGGTTTCCTGCTGGTATTTTGATTTGAAGGCGCGAGCCACGACAACGGGTTTTTGAAGCAGATAACGACTTTCCTAAGCTCCTATTGTCGAACTCAAGAATCGTGCGACTATACGAAGGTTAATGTTCTGTTTGGTTTGGTGGTAAGGATGCTGGCAATGCTCGCATCTCAAAAATGAAAATATATCCTAAATAAATTCTTCGGGTAATCTATAGATTAGGTAATTGGGCAAATAGATCGGAATATTTAATAAGACTTGCGCGGTGATAACTTGCGGCCCCTTATATTACTGAAAAACGAATCTGATTCTATTTAACTCAGATGACTTCACTTCTTCTAGGCAGGTAAAACGACTGAACTTCGAAACTAATAACAATTCAAGAGAATCGTGGTACTACGGTGAGCGGACGGAATCGTAGAAATTTGGCGAAAATCGATCGAGTTCTTGAAACAGTTAGTCCATTTTCATAGATCTCTCAGTTGAGGGGTAGGTAAGTGTAGGTATTTAATAACTTGACTTGAGCTGGATTTTAGACTGAAAATGATGAGTATGAACCTCTCACCATTGTATTACCGTAATCAGTGCATCGCCGAGGGGTAAAACATTGAAGCATCAATATTACGGTACATATTGGTGTCGTGGTTGCTTAAGTATGCTGTCAAAGATGGAAATATAAAAGTTAGCTAGAGATATAGAGATATCTAAATAACATTGAAGTTATTATTACACTTCACGTGACAAACACTGTACAATCACTGGAAAATATTCATGATTGTAATGATGAAGCACTTCGTAAACGGATTTCTCTACGACGGAACCTTGAGATGGAGGTACCTAAGTACAACTTGTTCAAGAATAATTTGAACGCCGTGAAAGTGCACGGCCCTGAAAAAAATGCAGCTATCAACAACCGGTAGAATGTGCTGATTAACTCGGACATTCTTAGGCAGGTGTTCCGTGAACTGGTTTACTTAGTTACGCACGCAAAGCATCTCTGCAGACTTTGAAAGTTACTGCAATTAGAAAATCACTGTCAATCATCGACTGATTACTGAATCAATACCTGTATTCGGACTAAAAACTTCTTTGTTACAGTGGATAAAACTGAGGAATGAGTTCATTCAGGCCTTAAAAAATCTATGAGCTTTCTCCGGTCTCAGAAGAGAAAATGTGATTAGATTTTCATATCACTCAAAATTCATCTACATCATCCATCTTGTATAAGTCACACATGCGAATATTCGTTCATGAACATTAACGCAGTAAAGTAACTGATCTTAAAATCCTTCTGCAATTCTCCGTCATGAATTTTGAAGATGAAAGAAGATCCTGTTCCTCGGCCTTGGTGGCCCATCAGAAGGTGAGCCCACAACACGTTTCTTCAAGGACGCCCATCGTAGATGAATGGATGGTCTTTGTTGGGCTGATGTTTCAGTAAGACCGCAACTTTTTTTGTGGACTTTCAGCACTCGGGCCGCATCCTTGTTATTCACAGGTCGTCTCCGTTGATGGATGAGCCTGGGCCGAGCCCTCTGCCACAAAGCGGATCCGGCGAAACGTCATGTAATTTTTCGCTTCACGTCGGCGGACTAGCTGTCTTTTATCGGAATGTCAATAACCTATTTGGACCCAAAACACGATTAAGGTTTTCACTTGCTGATGTAATACATCCTCAAGGAATCCCATTTTTCAAATCGCATTGCCATAGTTATTGCTTTGAAATGGAGCCCTCGGAAGAATGATGGAGAAAGGCATCTGTCCTGAAAAGCATAATTTAATAACAGCCCAGAGATTAACCTCCATACTTAACAATGAGAAGAAATTCAGAGTTACTAATTCCAATCTCCTATAAGTCTGAAAAGACTTGAAGGGCTTAATTTGAACAATAACCCCAAGATTAATCCGTATACACAGTGAGTTACTATTTTCAATGAACTACAATACAGAATGAGGTTTTTTTTTGTAACAATGGCGCACACAATTTCGATAAGAGGTGGAGAATGAATTTGAACTGTGGAATCACTGAAGTTTTTTTAGTTCACACCTCTTGTGCCAATATGTAATTAACTAACCTTTGGATAAAAAAGTACAGGTGCCAACCGTATGTTAATTTGGATACAAAGTGACTAAATATCTTGGAAAGGTCAATCTATTCAGTCCAGTACACTGACTACCACATGTGTTTTGCCAGCTTTCGAGTATTGTTTGCTATTCCATAGATGTGGTCTGTTTTCCCCAATTCTGAACCATTCAAGATTTGCATTTGATTTTGCGCAGATTTCCATTGCTCTACAGGGTGTCCCAGGAGTTATGCACAATCCGACTCCTACGTGTTCTACAACTCATTTCCGAACAAAAATGCCTCATAGCAATTTTTCACCAGAAGCCTCGTTTCCTAGTTATTCGTGATTTAAGATTTTTGTCGTGTTTCTTATCTTATGTCATTAAAACTGTCATAACCCTGTCAATTTTGGATATAGCCCAAATATGATGATACCGTCGGAAGAAGCGTTGAATTTTCTATCTACTTGATGTCATAAAACAATTTTTTTTTATTGCATTGTAGATGTGTGATTGCTGCGAGAAATGACAGTTTTGTTAAAATCTCAAAATCGCCTGTTTTTCATCTCGCCTAGAAACCCCATTAATGCTTGACACAGAACTGTGCAGGGCCGGTAAACTGTCAGCTTTCCAACGGTGTAGTCGTTTTGGTTTTCAAAAATATTTTTAGTTAAGGAAATTCTGTTTAACCGGAGAAAAACGCGTGTTTTCTGTTAAAATTGAGGTTTTTCCAAAAGTCTTGACGAAAAAAGGTTGGAGGCGGAATATACGTAACTTTTCTCGCTGAATCGAATGGTGACAACGCCAGACCTCTAAAGTGACGGTTTAAGTTAGTTTTGTCGTATGCGTAAACCCGTTCGTTTGAGAACAGAGTCTACGGCATTCTTAAGCTGTCCTGCCAAAGTCAGGATTATCAAAGAGCCGAGAGACGGCATTTTGACAGAACTGCCATTTCGCGCGCAGCAATCTTCAATGCAATTAAAAAAAAAAAAAAAAAAATGTTTTCTGACATCAAATAAATAGAAAATGTAACGCTCTTCGAACAGTGTCATCAAATTTGAGCTACCTCCAGAATAGATCGAAAACACGAAAAAATCTTAAATTGCGAATGACTCGGAAACGAGGCAAAAATTTGCAAGGAGGCCTTTTTGTTCGGAGTCGGATTGTACATAACTCCTGGGACACCCTGTATAACTAAAGGAGACCTAATGTTTGAAAATCGGGAAAGCTACGGAGGAGGCATTGTCTTGGTAAGGGGCAAGATATGCAATGACCCGCACGGCCCCGCGGTCTTGAAGGAGGGGTTGCTTTGTGCGCCGTGTATTACCTTCCCCATTCTGATTCGGCCGTAGCATTGTTTGTTGCAATGTTGATGTTGATGGTTGCTTCTGATCAAATTCAGTTTTAGTAAAATTTTTGGTTACCCAAACTTGTTATCCAGTTGTAGGACAATGGTAAGATTTTGGGTTTAAATCGAGTTCATATAAAGAGTTAGAGTTTAAACAAGATTGTTAAGATATGAACCATAAAATGAATATTCAAAAATTAAAAATGAAAATGAATTTGATGAATGAAAACGTTCGTTTGTGAACAGCATCTACGGCATTCCTAAGCTGTCCAGCCAAAGTCAGGATAATCGAAGAGACTGCTATTGTTTGTGTTTATTTAAGATTTATTGCGATCAGTAGGTTTCAGCAGAGTAGCTATACCTACCACAAAGTGAGTATGTTGGCATGATTCTGGTATATGGTTTTGCCAATTGTAATGCTTCTGAAGCAGCAAGGGAGTCATACTCCTCCTGAGTAGAACTCACACCCTTGCGAACACGTCGGATAGTAGGAGGAAAAAATACTTGTAGATCAAACAATAGCCGTCTTTCTATGTTTTAGCTGATGTGCACATTTCGATTGCCATTAAGGAAGTCCCACCAAAACTTGTGCATATCAGGCATCATTCACTTCAGTCATGTAACAGGAACTGAGTAATAGGAACTGAGGGAATATAAATACAAATTTGTATTTAGTGTTGTTGGTGCTTTCTATCACCCTTGTTATTGAAGCCTCAAAGATTCAACCTTCCGTTGCGGTTTGACGCAGTTCCGCTGAACCCTGACGAGACAGTTTTCACGGATCATTCACAAGGAATCAGATCCCAAGGAGGCGTCCCGGTCTCCTCGGCCCGCCAGCCGATCCGACGGATATCTGGGGATCGCCGGACCGTTGCGGTTCAGAATTACCGCTCACTCGAGAGCAATCCGCGGACCTCCCGTCTTCCGCGTTACGTGAGGCGGTTCAGGCGTGAGTATTTTTAACCGTGGATACGGGTGGATTTTAGACGGCTCATTGCCTGATGGGAAGGTTGCAATCAGCCGCTATCGTGACTCCCAGCTCGTACAAATACCTAGCGGTAATGCGAGTAATATAAATTTCTATCAGAGAAGCTTCGATGCTTTCTCCTCATCAGATCATTGTCTAAAAAGATTGGATTTGTAAGATTGTCTCACCATTTCGGCTTTCGAAGTTGAGTGTGAGCGTCTCTACGGAATATCCCACTCAAAACAAACATTACCGAACAACGAAACGTCGTAATAGCTTGTCCTGCCACATTCCAAACGAAAATTTTACGGAAAACGAAAGTTGATCAGTTGATGTTTACTTACATTTAAGTTTTATGGCTATACTTGAAGAAACCACGATGTGAATGCGACTTCTCCTCTATTGCAATTTAATTTATGCGCTCACTCCACAGTGATGGTCACCCCTTAACTTCCATGACATCATGTTAATATCAATATTGGTTTATTCATATTTATTTCCTTAATCAGTGGTAAGCAATAAATTATTTTGAAGTTACTTCAGTATGTTCTAACAAACTTTATTCCACACATTGTTATTATGAAATTCCTCTATCGCCTTTTAAACAAAATATATTGTACCAATAACTTTTTAAATTCATTACTGAGGTTTTTATTAAACATTTTCATCACACCAACTTCACAACTTATTAGCAATTTGGTTCCGACCATTATTTACTGTATATATAATGTTCAAGACAAAGTTGCAGTACGTATTTTGACAAAGTCTGATAACTTGTTCTTTCATTATTTCACAATACTTGTGTTAGTTCACGTGGTTTCTTCTCTTCAGTATTCTCAGTAGGTCGCTTACACCAAGCAAATGGACCGCTTCAATTTTGACATATCGTCTTTCGCTCTTGGCGAGCAATGACAACTTTCTTGGCAGTTTCATCAATGGTCTCTGCCTCGAGATCATGGTTAATCATCATTCTGAATTTACCAGTTCACATCAGTTATGTTCCAGAGCGCACCATTTTGAAAAGTCTGGATAAGCTTCCGATTGCTCTGATCAGTACAGCCACACACCTGCGCTCTTTAAATCCATACAGGCTGTTGGACTTAGCTGTACAGGGTTAGTTGGTGTTGAACAGGCTATTTTGATCGCATTCTCAATAATCGCGCATTTTTCCCAGTTTGAGGGTCAGTTTCGCTAAATGACAAAGAAAAATATATGTTTGATGTCCAAATATGTAGGTATGTCTCTCTCCTGTCGTTGGCATTCAATTTTTAATATTTTTTCATATAATCCAGTGTTAGGCTGGATTATACATAAAAATTGAACTGAACAACTGAAAACACTTTAGAAAGACACGAATTGATATATTGATATCTAGATATTGATATATAGATATAGACTAGAATTGGAATTAGTTACGTTGTGCAGTATATTCTGAAATTATCTGGCAGCACGCTGGGAATTGAACGTTTGGTATAACAATTCAGTTATGTTATGCTCTTCCAGAGCAGAACGAGAGCTGGCCCATAACATTAAAATGTTGCCTATTACGTGACGCGGAGAGGTTTCTGGCCGTCAAAAGAGAATGAAGCGGGGACATTTTATTTGGAAAATTGAAGATAATGCCTAAAGTTCTAACGGACAGATACAATTCTTGAACTATTACACGGTTGAATCTCATGAAATCGGGAGCGATGCAGTCCGCTCGATTTTCCCTGAGTTAACCGCAATGTTCTGGTCGGCGGAGCACGTCACAGGCAAAAAGGGCTCCAATAAAGTCGGAGAAGGAAATCGCCTTCAACTTTGCGACCTCAGCCGAGTGACCCAACGCAACAGTGGGAAACTCTAGACGGACGTGCTTCGAAAACCTAAGGGCACACATCCGACGGGATCCCCGTTCTGTGCGACGGACCCGTTTCGTCTGATCGTAAAATATCAGAGTTCGATTGGGTGGACCCTGCCTCGCCGGTGAATCTGGGTCGAAATCGAGAAAACCTTGCGAAAGACTCGATCTCTCCATTATGGATGATAAGAGCTTTGCAAATCGGGAGGGTAAAACGTTCCCGCGTTTCATCACAGGACGGTGGGACCCCACCTCGAGATTCCAAGACCAATGAGACGATGTCGGGATATTTTAAAAAAACCTCTCATCGATCAGACAAGCGGTTACGCGATCAGGAGCGGTTGCTGACAGGAGCACAGGCGCATTTGCAATCCCTGGCAAAAATGAAAGAGAGGCCTGATATTAAAAATATTATAAGTATTATATTATCATACTGTTTTCCAACTTTTCCCCGTGAATCCTCATTGAAGAGCAGAAGAGTTTCAAATCCACTCGCCAAACAGAGCCTCAGGGTGGGTGAGAGAATAGTTCGCTAAATTGTTGGTAGAGCAATGCAGTGTGCCCAATGCCAGTATTGACAGGACTGCGATGAACCTCAAAGGCTAGCATGAATTGTTTCTAGTTCAACCCTCATACGACAAGCTCGCGGATGTGAGCTAAGTAATAAACTTTTCGTTTTTGATTGTCTTCACTGCTGCACTAATAGCAATGGAGCGAATGGAAGATGGAATTGGGGTTTAACCTCCACGATGGCTCTTGCTGGGTGGATATGAATTATTGTTTATGTACCAACTAGTGAACTTCTTTTAAAGGTAGGGTTGAGTCTTTTGTTTCAGGATTTGAAGCTGAGAAAGCGGACAAGATTGATCTCCTTTGCATATTGGTAGTTAAAATTTGTATTTGGCTGGAAAAAGCACATTTTTGTCTCACCATGGTTGTCTATTTCAGTCTCAGTGCACCCCCTGGTTTCAGGGTAGGAGCCGCCACTGGGTATGATATAGAATTCGTGAACTTTTACCTATATCCGAACAAGTTGTATGTATAAAGTGGATACTATTCATGCTATAAAAGACCTAATCTAACTCATACAAAACCAGAGAGATAATTAGGGGAACATGAAGAAGGCATCAACCTAGCCGATTTCGTTCAAGTTTTATTTTTTTTAAATGACGTGAACGGATTTCGCCTTTAGGGCCAGTGACAGTATTTGAAACGGTACCATCGCTAAATGTTCTAGAAAAAACTGTAATGTGTGTAGAAATTAAGGTTTCATTATAAGTAAAAATACTAGAGTAGATTTTTAGGGCATAGCGTTTAGATAAAAAGTGCTTAGGATAGAAGTAACACCTACAAGCACGACTGAATTTTCTAGTACATTGATACTCTTGTAAATTTTTAGTTGAATATTGCCATGTATGCTATCTTTCTCTACTGTGAAATTTCACGTATCTCTTCACCTAATTTAGAAAAAGCAGCTTGATGGAATACTAAGTAGGTATTTACGGCAAAGGAGAATCCAGTGGATCAATTATTTCATCAAATTCAGATAAGTTGTCAGTTCGTAGGTGCAATTAAGTTCAGTGTATGTGATTTCTTGTTTTGATATTCTAATCGTTCAAAAAATTCAAAAGAATTAAAAAAGGGTTGGATGTGAATTGTTTTGACACTGATAGTTAGTTCAGCGCAATGAATGAAATTCTCAAGGCGGTAGAGTAAAAAAAGTAACAAAATGGAAAAATACTTGTGCAATGAGTGAGTGGATGTTTAATTTTGTTGACTTTTTGTGGCGTTGAATAAGGTTTTGTCTGCAAGAGCTTAGTCTAATATGGCTAGTCCTTTATTAGTCTTGATCCAAGGTGACAATCCAAGGATAGTCGGAACAAATAATAGAATTCGACTCAGTTTAGGACTACTCTAATTTGTGAATAAAAACCCAGGTATATCAAACTCACGTTTATGAATCATCTGTAATCAATTTTCGAAAATCTGTTTTGTTCAATTGAGAATACTGGCAAGTTTTAGAACGTATTATATATTCCAAATTCCATTATGGAAGTGCCGAATGCAGAGGGGTGTTTTGAATGAATTGTTGTTTTACTGTTGGATTTTCGCGACTATTTTGGCTCGATCCTGATTTCATTTCGCATTTACGCCACAAACCTGGAGGTTTTGCTAATCGCTGTTCTTACCAATATTGCACGAATAAAAACTCTGGGGGAGTCGAATGTTCCCGTTGATTATTAACACGTTTACGTGCTCTTTATACACGTCGTGTCTATCTTTAAAACGTTCTGTGCATCGCTATTAACACTATGCACCAATTACTTGCACACTTGTCACCTTTCGTTTTATGGAGCGGTTCCTACATGTCGCAGAACCTTCACATATGTCCACACAACCCACATGGGAACGAGGATTGCAAAATGGAATAGTTTGGAAATAGCTCTCTTAAAACGCGCAGTAATGAGTGTTCTGCAGCGGTTGTGAATAGTTAAGCTGTTCCTGCTGAACCTCCGTTATCCAACACCGCGGCTCATTCGGCGTTGAGTTTCGCATGAAGAATAATAAGCGAGCTGATGTCTCAACCTCCTGAAGGTATGAGAGTGTAATTAGTCAGAACTAAGATCCGTTCGAGCGAGAGAAATTGTGTGGTCGTTACGGCTTTACCAGGATCATATTTGTAATTTTACTTCACATACGGTTTAAAAACTCATCGCTAAGCTTGTGTCGGCACAAGGACAAGCTTCTTTTCTTAGCACGCCCCCAATATGACATACGGCTTTACGGATATCAATTAATCGCCCGACAATTGGGGAACTGTATAATGTTGGTTTATGATTGTGTTCAATGAAAAACGGCTAAATCGATATACGCACGGCCCGAGATATACGCACCAAATTTTTCTTCAGAAAAAAAGAGTGCATAGGTTGGCTAACGACATTACTTAATTTGGCAATTATTTCCACTCCATTAATACCTGAAGAAATGATTCAAAGCAGCATTCAAGAAGCCTTGAACGAAATTATGGTTGTTTGATTGGATACTTGCTTTGTCTTAATACTTTGTTTGTTTATTATTGTTCGTACTCTCTGATATTACAACTTTTTATTAATAGAATTGTATATGTCAATTTGAACTTGTACAACCAACATTAACAGGAAACTGTCTCAGGAACACATGACAGGGATGTCAATTTTGTAAAATTGTTAGTAGTCAGTGGTAGCGATATAATCAAGCTGCACAGGTTAAATGTTGATAAATCAAATAATTGGTTGTTGTTGGACTGATGAGGCGAAAGGGTTTGAGCTGGAGTATATTGATTTCTTGAAAAGTTAGAACCGGTAATCGTCCATGACCAAACCGTTGATTTACTCTCCCTCTGATTAGATGATTCATTTGAACGAATTAGTGAGAGCCGAACTTGATAACTGTCAGCTTGCGGAACGAACTTCAACCTCCGGTCTTCGGAAGTTTTATACGTAGAAACGAGTACATCCAACTACGGGTTTCCTTAAAGGATTTGGATCAGGAATGATCTGCAATGGATTCTTACAGGAGTTCTTTACCTCCCAGAAAAGCGTTCGTCGGTTATAATCGAATTCAAAAACACTAATGCTATTTAAACCCAACTGTTATAGGACATTCTAAATGGGTCTATAAAACATTTCTATGCGAAACGGTACCTATATTAGCTTCTACAGATTTGCAAACCGATCAGGTTGAACCAAACATGGGCAAAAGTTCGTTCAAGTTTGTTCCCACACCCTTTCTAAAACATATTGGTAGGTAATGCATACTTTACAGGAACGTCTCTAAGTCCGGTTTTTATATAATACATAATTTTTTGTTTCTTATATGATGGTTATAGTGTATGAGCAGCGTACGAGCTATAAGCTGTAAGTTATCTCGTACAAGCTATCCGTTTCTAAATCGTTTGTAGTCCGTTTATAACTGAAAGAACGGAATTGCCCCTCCATTGACCTTCCGCAATAGAATTTGAAACTGAAATGTGTTTCTCAACTAGACCAAGCTATTAATTGAACGGAAAAATAATAACGACAATCTTTTAAAACCTAGTGAAGATATAACGATTTATCGTTAGTAGTCTCAATTATAACAATATTTTGTTCAAGGATTCAGATTAGAGTCTTAGACCGATCAGAAATGGAGTCTTGTTAAGTTTCTTTTCCATGGTTCGGTTGTGGGGTTGTGTCCCCCTCCCCCTCCACCTCATTCATTCTAATAGGCTTCACTTTGTTGACGAAACCTTGCTTCAGAGGTCCTCCTAAAAAGGAAGGAAGGGCGAGTAGGCTTGCACTAACTCAACTAGTGACTCGAATTCATGGATGGTTTGAGCACCTACGAATACCGAATTTGTTAATGGACGAATTTTCTTAAAGACTGGATAAATCATGAGTCGTTCGTAAAAAGGTGATTTCGTCAGTCACGGGCAGAAGATATACTCGTAAAGAGTGGAGATTACCGAACTCGAATGATTTTCAATTCGAATTGAGCTGTGAATCCTAGAAGATGCCAGAGGATGAGCGAGGGCGAGACACGCTAACAGAAGCTCGGGGCAGACTTCACCTGACCTTCCTCAACGTCTGATGATCTTTCTGACTCTGCTCCTCTACCTCTCTCTTTCACCGAACGGTGCTTCACGGTTACCTCCGTTGGGCAACTTGTTTTCCTTCGCGCCTCTTCTTCTTTGATGTGTTTGTCACGAAATTACCCGCTACCCTCAGTTCAAACGTGAGCCGATCAACTCCTCCAATGCAGGCACTACCGTGTAAAAATAACTGCTGACTACATAAAAGTAAATGTTTCCCTAAAATGTTGGTGTCCGGATTCACGGATGAAGCAATATGGAATCAATCCATGAACATCGCTGATGTGTGAAAAATTGTACATAAATTACTTCACTCTATATAACCATTATCTTCATAATGTCGTTATCGCACTTTTGACCTTGCATTCACCTTCACTATCACACATTTAAACGAAATGGTAATTATCAATTAGGTGAAAATACACGGTGACAATTCAAATCCAGTAGAGGCAAAGCGTTCCGAAATTAACAATGAAATAAGTGAACATTTAAAAGTCAAGGGTTTTGGGCGCGCGCAAAGAAGATATTCCCTGAACCGTTCAATTTCTTCCTAATTCATACGGTAAAATATCGCTTTTTTCGGGTAATGTTCCACGGTAACACATTTTAACTGTACTCTAGCATTTTTTTTTTACTCGTCAAATGATAATTTATTTGATTTGGTGGTAATACGTAATTTTTCCGAATCCTTATTTTCACTTCCAGTTTTCATTTGTCTAGCCCCATCGACATCCCACTGATATGGCTGATGACGGTAAACGTATCTATTCCAAAAAAAAAAAAAAAAAAAAAATCAAAAGTTGCTGGGATGAGTGTATCACGTTCAAAAATGTTATTTTAAGGAACAAGCGAAAACGCAAACTGTCTCCCGCCTCGTGGGTTCTCACCGAGAGACGGGGAGTTACCCCTTTCGAACTCAAAAACGAGTCCGCAGAAATATTTGGATAATTTTCTTACTAAAATTTAGAGTTTTGAGGTGCACAACGTGTTATTTGAAAAATACCCAAAATTTCCTTTCCAATTTAAATGGATAACCTCATGTTATCTAGTCCCGGAGGCGGATTTTCTGAGATACAGGCTACAAGAGGATTGGTGGGATTCCCCATAGATGTATTTATTTTCGCATATCATTATCTAATAATTGAATTCATCATCTCAATGTCTAGATCGGTATGGATTGTGTCGCTTTGGACAAACCACTCAGTTCCTTTTATCAGATGAAGCACTATATTTTGTGTTACCTGGATCCTGCCTATATGGGGTTAGCGCAGATCGCTAGATTTAGCAAGACTAAAGCTATATAGGTAGGTCGGATCACAACTAGGTACAACAACTTTTTGGTAACAAATGAAAGGGGAGAACGGTTGTCAAATAGATGTTTTAGTTGATGAATCCATGTTCTTATTTTGTTTACCAAATATTTTATGTGAGATTACCAAGTTAATTTCGGATTTATGAAAACGTCCTGATAGAGGATAGAAGCCCATTCGCTTCGTTCACACGAAGCATGATAACGAGTTAGATTTTTGACGTTGACGTTGGTGACTAGAGTAAAATAACATCCTCCAAGCTCCTAGAGCTCTCAGCGGAGAAGTTTCTTCGTTCGAAGCCCCTTTCTGAAGAATCCAATCTGTGATCAAAAATGATCCTATGACGTTCTGCTTCATACATCGAGATGTCCACAAGGGCCAACGACCCCCTGGGTCGACCGCTGGCGACTCCACGCAGACGGACATTCGCTTTCTATCCATTTTCACTGTCCAACCCGGTTTTTACCGCTTCGGCGACGCGCAGCCTGCGAAATAGACTTTCATTCTCCGCCGCCTCCCGAACTCATGCAAACTTCATGAAACGAAACGGTCCTCATCTAATATCGTCTCTGGGAGGTGACATAATGCGGTAGGTAATAGGAGCGCTCTCAGTGTGGGAATATATCACGAAGAAAGCAGGAAGAAGGCACTCAGGGGAGGAGGACGTACCTAATACCCACCTACCTACCTCTACCCACGAATAGCACAGAAGGCCCCCCCCCCCCCCCCCCCCGATGGCAGACTGTAATGAGTTCGTGCCACCGACTCCAGGGGAAAGGTCGTCAGTCATTTTCCTTCCAGTTTTGCTCGACCACATTTTTTCTCTTTTATTATTTTTAATTAAAAAACAGGTAGTCACGAGGATATTACGTAAATTATTAACGGTTTCATAGTTCCCAGTGAAGGTGCACGTAATGATTTCATGTTAAACTATTCGTTTCACGACACAAAACGTCCACTCTGGAGGTTAGAAGCCTGTGTGAAGGATAAAGGCTGGCATTTTGGGTGATTCATTTTTTCGACCTTATAACATATGATAACTACCTTATAATATATTATAATTTCAAAATGAATTAACTCAAGCTGAGCTTTAAGAACAAAATGATGTTTCCACACCTTTTTCCCTGTACTAAAACTTATGGCAGGGCTAGGTCAGGTAATTTTGCCAGTACTGGCAGAGCCTCTGGAACCCTTGGAATATTTAAATAGGTATCCGACTTGTGGATTATGGAACGGTGTACTTCCATCTATGTTAAGATTCAGCGGATGCTCCTCACAACTGTTTTTTGCCTGGAAAATACCATTTTGGGGCCTTTATAAGCCACGAGTTGTTTCACTTCCTGTTTGTGGGGGATTGACGTCCAAATGAAAACAAGTAATCCAGGCCAGGTGAAGGCCAATGGAGCGGTCAGTGGAGTCGATCAACTCTCATGAGCGGAGTTGAATAATCCGAGGTGGTCTAGAAACGAACCGCGTCCCGGCCGAGGGGTAGCGGGCGTGGTCCCGCACTTTCACCTTCGGCGTTGCGGCCTTAGAGCCGGCACAAGCCCATAGCTCCGAGCAATATGGAGTGTCGACACTGGTTTTAGGGTCGCCCCATTACTTCTGGAGCCCTCTGACGTAAAACCATTTATTGAGCGCTCAACGACCGTCCGCCACTTACCAAGGAGTCTAATGATTCAATCCGTCTGACTCTCTTAAAACCAACAAGTGTCGGACTTACCTCCCAACTTGGGCAATTCCCTTGTAAGACCGTAACGCTGTCCACCCGGAAAAGTCAAAAAACGAAAGTAATAGAATGGAGCGATAGTTACAACGTACTCCCGAGCCACAATTCTAATAGCTGCGCGAACCACACATTATGGACAGAGGAAAAATAATAAGTACACCGTACCCTCCTGTCGGATATGATTATTCCCTTGCCTAGTAAATTCAAATTGGGTTCTACGAAAAATCAATCATTTCCTTTCTAATGAATTTTACTTCCTACAGGGAATCTGTGAGTTCTCCCAAGAATATATGGAGTTTTTGCCCTCCAAAATGTCATTTTGCACTTGCTTTTTGCCTACGAGAGCTTGTTTATGGTTCCATGTCTTTCTGACTGTGGCATCTTCTGATCACCGCTAATACCACACCAAGTTTTATTCCTGTTGTGGTGAAATTTCCTTTGGGTTGTGCTGGATAATTTCTTCCCCCCCCCCCCTCCACCTCTACAGTTTTTTTGTCATAAGATAGTAAGTAGCTTGAGCCCATTTAATAGATGATCTATTCTTGACGACCCGAATGTTATCGTATTTATTTCGCTGAGATTGGTAGTAATACGTATAATGATGTATAGGATTATCGAATAATTAATTCTAACTGATTCACGAGACAGCATTGGAAAAGGCCAAATTCAGATTTCATAATTTTAATCAGCCAACTATTGTATAAGCAGATTTTATTTCTGTAGATTTCAAAGCCAGAAAGGAGGATAGAAAGGAATTTTACGCTTTAGGAGGGTTGTTTCACAGAACGCGGGAATGCAATCGGTAATACCGCTAGGTCGTTCATGCCGGCACAGAAGTTATGGGTAATTTTTGAATAAACTGAGCGCCCTGAGAACCATTTTTGGTTTGACTCCAAGCCACAAATCTTTTTGCGTCTTTTTGTGTGTCTAATTTCACCGCTGCACGGGGAATAAGGATAACCCATTTGACAGCAACAGAATGTCAATTCCTCGGACGCAAGTGACACGGCGTTTTATAAGGACGTTTCAATCTTCGATACGTTCTGGTTGTTCCCTCGGCTGCAAGGACTCCCGCCGGACGTGACCGATTCGTCACCGGACGCTCACCCCGGCGGTTCACCCTGATAACTGAGCGTATCATCGTGAAAATAGGGAATTAAAAAAAATCACTTTTCATCCCCAATAAAGAAGAAGTGAGACGAATGCGGAGGCGAGGTGAGCTCAAGGACGTGACGGTAGAGTGGTGGCAAGTACTGGACTGGGAAGTGCTTTTTTGAACTTCTATTCGAATTGAACTGAATACATGGACAGAGAACTGAGGAGAATAAACAGAAACAACTTCAGTTGTTGTCCAGTGAATTGACTGCCGGAATTGTAGAATAGAATGGAATATTAATTTATTGACAGAAAGAAAATGGTACAATCAGGACGAACTAGACCTCTGTAGTACGAAAGAATTGATTTGTTTAGATGAAATCTAAAGCCTTTAGCCTTTTGTACGTTATACTTCGGACGGACATGGCAGAAATCTGCACACCATAAGGTAACTTGAAGACGTTTTTTCTTCTTTGTTTGTTCTTCGGATAAGTTTGATGACAATGTCTTCATTCGTTTACAAAGAAATACAGGATGCTCCAGGATTTATCAGTATGGGGGAATAACCAGGGATTTCGTTTTACTCAAAGCGATTTCGATGAATCGCACAAGTGGCAGTGAACGTTGAGTATACAGTTGACCATTTTATAACAAGTCATGTACAATTTGTTCAAATTTCGGTTTGATCTTCTCCAATAAGACTCGCAGCATGGTAGGCGGCGAGTCCCTAATCATCTGCATCCGAGCTAATCAGGCTGGACGGTATATTCGTAGATTAATGACTTTGAAGGGAGAAAGCTTTGCCCTGACTCTCCCGATCGAACAATTGAGGCCGATTTAATTAACAGACCTTACTGACTGGATTTAGTCCACATCATATAACTTTTTATATAACAACTTCCTTCCACCCATAATGCACTTGGAGTTTTTAATTTCGTAGATACTACTATAGATGCTTTTAAACTTCATTCGAATTGAGAAAGATGACTTCACATTATTCATACGAGAAAATCAAGTTTCAAATGATTGCTGGAGAAATTCTGGGGGAAAGTTATGTCTAATGGGTGTCTGTAATGGAGATAATAGGCGCAAATGAATTTGAAAAGAGAAATTCCTTTGAGGCCAATAATGAGGTGAAGTGACAATCGCGAATTTTATAGTTTCGGAAAACGAAAGGGAGTTGGCATAATCCGGGATATCCGGTAACGCACTGAAGGTCGGATCAGGATCCGGTTTTTGTTGTTGGATGCAGTAAAAGTCCGCTTCCTACGAGTTTCAGGGGGTTCAGGATGAGGGATAACGAACTTGCAAAACGAGTCCCGTTCTTCAAATAGAAATCGGCCTGTCCTCCACTCAAGTTCAAGGAGACACGCTCAACACCGCGGTCGATCGTTGGGGTTTTCTCGTCAGGCAAATTTATTTGTTAACGCGAAACTTAGCTACATTTACAAAATTAGAGGGACACATAGGAAGCAAACGGGAGAGCTGGTCATGAAATACATGAGATGAGTACGGTCAATTTCTTGTCTTTTGGGAGTCTGTTCGACATCAGTTGAAACTGCTGATCAGAGCAGCAAAAGCTATGCTTTCCATAATCAATCAAACGAAATATTGTGCCTAGCGCATTAAGTTTAGGTGCTACGCTTCCAGACTCACAGGCCGACAATGAAAACGGTGCAGACGGGATCGACCTAAGAAGTTTTAGGACTTGAAGAACTGGGTGCAGAGCAGGTCATCTTTGGTGTCATCTTAATCGACATCTTGGCAATCGTTTTATTCGGAGGAGTAAAAACTTGGAAGAAAAGAAGAACTTGCAACAGCTGAATGCGGATTAAAGATGTTTGTCAGTTTGTAAAAAATTTTGCGCATCTTAAAAACCTAGCTGCTTTTACTATGAGATGAGGGGATAGATTGTAGTTCAATGCTATTCTATTGCTGGGAACAACTGCAAAGTTCCAAGTAACATCCCACATTTCACATCTATGGCTACTTTAGCTATCCAACAGTCCAGCCGACTTATTGTGAACTGGACTGAACTTTTGCTTGAGACCTTTCAAGATCCCGAAACTCCGACTGTCAGAGTACTTGATGAACGTTTTGGACGCTGACGGAGTTCTCGAGAATGAGGAACCTGTAAAACATTCCCATGAAACGCGGTTCAGTTCAGAAGTTTTTTTTTCTAGCTAATTACACTACGGGCTATAACTTCCTGAAGGTACTTGAATGGGAAATAAAGATCCTGAGGGAACAGCTGGACTTCCATGTGAGAAAAATTATGCAATGTACGTAATAAGAGTAACTAGGCGGTGATTAGATGAGTTATAGTACAAAGTGCATAAATGTACTTTATGATGGCGGACGGTCTTGACAATAATATGGTGCTCAAATCACAATTTCAAATCTACAATTCCAAATTTATTCAATTCAACCATCGGTCATCAATTCAATGATTTGATGGTGGTAATGAGGAGGGTTGGTGAGTGGTAGTGGGAATTTGGAGCTTGTGATCCTGCCTTTTCTGAGAAAATCGCAGGTTCCTCAAGCACCATGGTATCCGAACGCCATTTTAAGGTTAACCAAAGAAATTAGTCAGAAACATGTATGCATTTCAATATTGAAAGTTGATAGAGTTGTGGTAATGAGACCTAAAAATGTATGCAAATGAATGGTCGACTCTCTTCATGCTTGCTGGCAACTAACTGGTGAGAAGTTAGTTGGGAAGCCTTCCCCGCTCTTTGGTAGTGTTGCCACTCACTTCCAAAACCGTCAAAACTCCCTTGTTTGCTTCTCTTAGGGGGCCAAAAACCATTGGTAGGCGATAATGACGATTTTTGTTCTAGTACAGAAACATTCATTTCTGTAAAAGATAAACTACGCTTTTCAAGTTTTAAGAGATAATTTAACTAAAATTCATGGCCCACATTCTAAGAGAGGATGTAATGAATGGAAATGAGATCGTTACAGGTGGTAATAATGATGAATTCGGTTCATAACGTTAAAAAAACAAGGTTAATGAATGAAACATACCTGATTGACCATGATTATTGCGCGCATTGGTTATTAGAACATTTTGGAAGAAGAAATGCAACACAAGATCTCTTATGTCTGAAGGAATCCTAAAGTAACACTATTTACAATTTTTTTGAGAATCAGCTACATGATCTTCCCCTGAGCTTTAAGATTATTCGAAATGTGAAACAAATTGCCGTTTAGTTTCCTTCAGGAATATTAACCACTGGAATTTGATTGAAATTTTAGAGAAATGTTCAAATTTATATTAACAATAATACAAAATCGAGTGTCAACACATTTTTCTTGGCATGACGAAAGAATAAATTGTGGAAATATTCCGAGCGTCCAGGTGGCCAGCGTTGTTGTAATAGGCAGGCAAACACCAGTTGAAGTGTCGACTCCCACATATGATATGGTTTTAGGAACTCGATCGTCGCTTGTGAAACGTTACGAGAGGGTGCCCAGTCCAAAGATTTCGCCACGGGAGCGACTTAAGTATGTAGCAAGCGGGATATGTGTATGATTTCACTTTATCGCAAGGGCTGTTTCATGGATTGTATGGTATACGATGGTGATGGTCTGTGTGTTCCTTCTCTGTAGTTAATGAATTCAGGATGGGGCCTACTATTTGATGTCGATATTGGTAAGGGGGTGGAGTGGGAGTGGCAGCCACCTTTAAAACCACAATATTGCAGTTTATGCAGCTATTAAAGATTCCTTTCCAAGGTTTTTAGAGATGTAGTCACAATTACCGCGAACAAAAGTATCGCGATGAGTTCATTCAAATCCGAGATGTGAGGTTACATTTCAAATACCTTCGGTTGTCGAATAGAACTGCAATGTTAATGACAGTCCTTTACGAAACGAATTGTCTTTTTGCTGTTGAATCTATACCAAAGGAAGAAGATTATTCAGAGACTTTTAAAGAAAGGAGTGGAAAGTTTCATGGAATACAACTCAGGTTAGGAAATGTAGTGCGTTATCAGGTTAAGAAGTAAGAAATAAGACATAAATACGTAAGGCAGATCAGACCCCGAGATCGTGCGTAGGTACCGGTAGCGTCACGGCCCGAAATCGCATATGATATTCCCCGATTACTTCATACCGTTTATGGGCTGCCCACACGGTAACCTTAACGTTATTAAAACTCGCAGACGCGTAACCAGAGGCCGCTCCTTCCCCTTAACTACAACCTGGGACCAACCTGCTTATGTAAGCATTGTTGTGGGTTGGATCGACCGGACGCCGTTATGTCAAGTAAAGTGTATGATTTTTTTTTCTGCGTTTAGCGTCTTTCAACACGTTGCATACCAGCATGCGTTCCACCCGAGTGATCGAGAGCTGGTACAGTAAGGTTGCAGCGGATATCCACTGTACTCAAGCACAATGGCTCCTTTGTTCTGTCACAATGCGTGAAGAGTTGAGGCACTACTTCTTATCAGCTAGATGTTATTTGTACTTTTAAACTAAAAAGAACCAAATGAGGAAGATTCTACATCTTTACACGTTCTATATCATCTCCCGGGCGGTTGCCACTTCACTCCCATCACAAATTTTTGTTGAAACTCAACTCCCGTTCTAATAATGGGCAATTTACTTTACTCTCGAACTAATAATGTACAGTTCCACTCATGCCAATCATGTAATGGACAGTTTACTCTGCAATTTTAGTTTACTCCCTTAACCGTAGGGCATTTACTCCTACCTTAATAACACGACTTAGTGATGTATGCATAATAATATATTTATCAAAATTTTAAAGTCATAAATACGATTATAAATACTCATAAACGATTTAAAAAATACATAATTACAAAAAATACGGGCTATTCATGGACGGTACGGACATACTTTCCTGACACATGTCTCATGTATGTAATAGTTGAAATTTCATCCTCGTCGTACTTCCAGATGGTATTCGAAATCCAGCCGGATTGCCTCCCAACTGAAACCCACCTCTGATCCGGAGTAGTGAGCCCGCCATCTATCATAGCTGATTTGATTGTCCCATAAATTTTTGTTTGGGTTGAACGGAGATTCTAGATATTAATCGCACTATAATACGGATTTTTCAATATTCTGAGACTTTTTGAAATCTATTATTTTATTTTTGAATTATTATCAGTTTACAAGGTGAGTATTTTTAAATTGATCTTGTCGTAGTGCTAGTACAAATCTCGAACTTGAAACAAAGATCTAAAACCAAGAAAACACCACCAATAGGTAATTGATAGAGACACTCTACGTACATGAAGAAGGAGAATTATTCAGTCACTTCAAACTATATGCTGGTTGTATAGTGTAGAGATAGATCAAAGATGACCTTATGAATGAAACTTTTTACTTATTTTGGAAAACCCTACAGTTCTGTCTGCAAAATATTGTACTGCTAACCGTTAGTATCCTCTGTACTGGTAGACCAGTTCAGTATAACATTTACTTATGTCACGTTTGGCTTAGTGGGTTGTGTATTATTTTCTGCTGACATCAGTTGTGGAGTAGGAGTAGGTCTATTCTCCTTTCCAACTATTTTCATCATTGCTAGAATATATTGCACATGTATTCATGTTGTGTTTTTCTCAACAGTGGCAAGTTTTTCCAAATTTATTGAAATGGGAGACTGGTTATTGTTTTAGTTTAAAATTCAGCTGCATGAGCTCTATCAGTGTTTTTTACTAGTTCGAAACAAAGGTCAGAGAAGTTTGAACAAGTTCAAGGATTGTCCTTAAAGTTGCTTTCTGTGGATGCATAATTATGTAAATAGTGCGAGTATGACGAATATATCAATAATGTTAGTAGACAAATGCTGCAGTTAGTATTTTTGGTTTGAATAAATAAACTCTCAAGAATTACTTGGTTAAAGTTCCAACATTTTGAGAAAATAGTGTTCTTCTTGAAGACGCACATATCAACGCTAATGTCGCCCTTGAGAATGGTAAATACGGTGGTAAAATTGTACCTCATTACGCAACACGGTCGATACGATTTCGAAAGGTTCTCTAGGGATTTTCATGCGGGACGAAAACGAAAGTGGGCTCGTATGCAGGAAAAAGGAAAAACGAAGTCGACTCCTCAACAGGAAAAGGTGCCGAAGATCATTTCAGTTTGAGCGTCACGTCCGTAATGATGCGTTACTAAAGTGAAAAACGGAGGCAGAATCTGTTTGAAGGAAAAAAAGTCGGGGGAAAAAAATGAGTAAAAGGACACATCTCGTGACCAGCCTCAAGAACCGATTGTTGTCGGCTTTCGAATCAGTTGACAACGAAGGAGCGAACGAAGGTGGGCGATTTTGTTCCTGAAGTCAACGTGTTCAGCTGTTATGTGTTTTTTCTTCGACTTTCATCTTAGTGTGGGGGAATCAGAGGCGTTGGATGACCATGAGGTAGTGAGGTTAATGGATTTCCTTCGGGGATGGAACAAAAACCGGTACTTTTGGGAATCGGTCGAGGTGAAACATTGTCTTAGGGGAGTATTGTTTGACTTTAAACTAAGTTCAAATAACAGATAGTGTAGTTAAAATCCTCCATATCACTTCAGTTTGAGAAAAACATAGTTTAGAAGTCATAGAGAAAGAAGGTTTAAACAAAAAAAATTGTCATTAACTCGTGCTAAGTGCTTGGAATTGCGTCAACATTATGTCAGGAAAAATGTTGACTCCATTCTAAAAACTGGACTGTTATAGATTTTGCGGTTTAAGTTGAGATTGTTACATGTATAAAATTAACGAAGTTATTCTATGGGAAGATGAATAGGAACAGGAATGAAAACAAGATTCCTACAAATGAATGTTGGCTGCACCTTCATGATGGAATAATGAGTTAAAGATGCAGGCACTGAATGAGTGTTACTGACTCACTCACTGGGCAAGTGGTTCAACGAGGATATCCAAGGTAGGTAAGTGATTGTAAACAGATCCCCGAGTTCCATTATAGAAACACGATGCCTCCGTGTGTCTGCATCGAAACCACCGAGGCCGACCGCTTTTGTTGTCAGTGAAGGACTTGGGGCGGATATCGGCCTGAGGGAGCGTTGCAACAGCGTCCAGATTGCTGAAGATTATGCAGGTACCTAACAATCTCCTTACATATCTGCTGATAACGCTGGTTGTTTGTCACATTCTTCGAGGCGACATCGTGATAGGATCTGAATACCGCTGGTTGCTTGCCAACGTAATAGAGTGTAAGAATGTTTTGGAAATATCTACTGGACAGGAGGTGGTTGGTCGTCAACTATACCACGTAAACAAAAATAACTACCAGTATTGGTGGCAGGAGGGCCGTACTCTGAACGTGGAGGGACTCGCCCGATATCGAAGTAGGGAGACTGTTTCATCAATGTTGCCACGGGTTGCAAATCTTTTTTCGATCTTTGCAGGCAATTACTCTCACTAGAATCAAATTGAAATTCTTCATCTAAAAGATACCCGAAACATGTAAAGCAACCAGCAGTAGGGATCTATTCAAGAATATTGTGAGATGTGAACTGATGGGCTGTTTAAAGACTGAAAAAACATGGAGCCGAACCTGCAGAAGCCAGCTGTACGAAATGCCTCCAAATTTACTTTCACCTCTTTCAATAGAAAGAGCTCAGCTGAAATTAAAAGTGGAGCATCTCACATACTGTTGGGAACGATGTATTGTCGGTATCATCTGCTGAATGATATTGGACGCTAAATTGTGAGCGATTTATCCTAGATTTGTGGAGAGAAATTTGAAACAACAAGAAACACCTTTATTGTTGCAGAAGGTCATCGCTTGTTACTAATGCTAGTGACCTAACATTGTACATTTCTATAAAATTTTAATGCACAACGTTTCATTGAACTTTCGGCTCTTTATGGGAAGCAATGTCGAGGTATTTATTCAGCTAAATGAGCTTTGATGCTAATTCCTTCATATCTTTAACTTCCTATTTCCATGTTTGGAATGGAACTCTTTTTGAAACTGCTGATTAACAATGTCAAGGTCCTGGAAATGCTTTCCACAGCTACCGATTTGTGATTTTATCAAACACTTCTTCCGAAGCCATCTTTTTCGTTGCAAACTACCTTCTTAGATTGTTCTCGCGGAATCGTGAGCGTCGTGAGACATTGAGCCGCTTCAAAAGATCTTAAACGATGTGGTTAAGAAAGAGAAGTGATCGCTAAAACCTCTGGAATGAACGAGCAAAGTCAAGCTGACATTCACGACACTATTGGTTGAGTCTTGGGATTCTGACAATGTTGAACGTTTAACGCATTCTGGGTTATTTGAGATATAATCTGACTTCCAATGAAATGAAGACTACGGAAATCACATGCAATATCTCAATCGTTTCCATTATATGCCGTTTCGTACATCGAAATAAGTTTCCACAAATACGAGGCTAGTGAATAGTTCAAATTTAGTTAAGTTGACGAATTTTAAGAGACAATTTTAAATGAAAACTTAGAAATTATTGAGAACTTCGACTAGACACATTTAGTTTCAAAGGAAAATCTTCCGAACCTTTAACTACATTTGTGTTAGTACAAGTGTTAACTCTTCATCAACAAGCATTTCACGAGAGATGTGAAAAAATGAGAGTTTAACAGCGACTCCAAAAATAAAGAATTATACTGATTTTACTAGTATTTTACTGTAACTATAAGGCTCTAGCTGTTTACGCAATAAAGATGAGTAAATAACTATATAGTACAAGTAAGTACACATGTACAGTGTAGCGCAAATGTAGATCTACTCAGCATTGTTACATTGTAAGATATTACAATCACTTATACTGAGAAGTTTGAATATTTGACAAACCGATCAATAAATATTTGGTCAAGTTTCAATTGACACTTTACTGACATAAATATGGATCTGATATGCAATCCATTGGATTAAATTAATTGAAAATTAGGTAGATGAGAACAGCCAGGAAAACGCTCGTGTTAAAATACGTGGTTTAAAACGTGTTGAAATATGTACTTAAACCTTGGAATTATAAGCCTTCGTTCGTACTAATTTTCAACTACAGTTTCAATTTACTGTATTGCCGAAATTTACCGTGGCACCATCTGTAATACCCATTAAAATTATAGGATTAAAGTTTCTGACCAATCAAGGATTATTAGCTATTCATCACACTAACCTTATTTGGTTCCATTTGCCACATCCAGTTGATATAAATGTAAGCGCTTGAATTTAATTTTCGATTAATATTGTTGAAAAGTAAAGATTTTATCAAAGCTCGTTTTCTTAGTAATTAATTATAGCAAGTTAAATATCTGCAGCGGATCATGATTTTATAATATAAATGTGCGCGGCTAACAGTTTAACCAACCCTGGACTTGGACTTATTTTCGCCATTTATGACTATTATTTTATGAATAACTTTTAAACGTTTCTCTAATTCATATTGAAGCATATTCTCCGGTTAATTTTATTGAGGCTTATTATTCCACGTTTATTCCTTAATGTTCCTTTATTATATTAAGATCCAATATTCCACTATTAGCAGGACCATTGAGGCTTGAAGGTGAGTATACCTTGTTAATGGCATTGGTAAGTTGAGAAGGTAGAGACACCCATGAAACGTACACCCATGAAACGATTGGTACATATGTATTTGGCTGTACTTAAAAAATAATCAGCCATGTAAATGTAGAAAATTACGCGTGCTCAGATTGAAGCGTCGATTCCACAGCGATGATTTAACAAGACAGTAAACATTTCCTCAAGAGTTCATTAAAATCGGATGAAAACTGTGGGAAATTAGGCTTCTTATACGGATATACGAACAATCGGACAGAGCGACAAACAGCCGCGAAACGAAAGTTGTTCAGAATGGTCTAAAACGAAAAATGAGAGTGGATATTTTTGTTTTGAAGGAGGACATTTTTCATCCCCCGAAAGTGAAAACAAAGATTCTTTAGACAGGTTGACTTGGAAGCAAAAATTATGATCAGGGAGGTGAAATATCCACTTCACCAATTAAGCGTGATGTAATTAAAATACCATTCCTGCCGAGTCAATAATTTTGACTCAATTAAACGTTCGTAAATAATCTATTTTATCATCCATTACATTAATGGTATTATCAAGTACAACTTTTGTATGGTTTTATTGAGAACTTTTTAGAGGAAGCTGCGAGGTGTGGAAACTTTATGGTATTACTTAAGTTGGATTTGAGGACTCACCATTAAAACGTAAACCTTCATAGTTTTGACGAGGCGAAAGAGAATGAAGTCTGCGAACTGAAAGAACCGAAGCGACTGTCGGATCTGCTGACTCGAACACTGGACACTGATCACTTTTCAGACGAGACGGTGAGCCCCTTCTCGGTCTCACCCCTCTATATAACTTCACTGTGGAGCAGGGGCACCAACTCTCCCTCTACCCGGCCCAACCCTCCTGCGAGCCCGAGTTCCACCGATTTCTGTTTTTGGTTTTATCACGAGTTAATTAATTCAGATTTATCGTTAATTAAGTCTTCCGCGTTCGTTACAGAAGAAAATGGAGCACTGTAAGTATGTACTAGCTGACCCGTCTAACTTTGTTCCGCCTTAAAGATTATAAATGAGCAGAACTTTAATTTTTTCAAGACCAATCTTCAATTTGATAATTATCGAGTTATAATTGGTGTAGGTAAATGAAAAAGCAAGTACTTTAAGAGTTCTTCATCGGCCGTGTATTTTAGTGCATGTGTTCCACGTTTTATTGAAGCATCGTGTGAAAGATGACTTTAGTTGTTTATTATCTGGTGTAAGAACAAATAGCGCAGATGGTCTTCCGACCTGTGAAAATGCCACGTATAATTAACCGTGGGAAAAACATGGATTTTCTAAATTCAGACCACATAATTTTAAGGATTGGCATTGTGATTTGTTCATGGTCATAGCGAATGCAAGACGGATCGGAAATTGAAGTCGTGGCTGGAGTAGAGAATAGGTGACCCCTTCCTCTCATCAGACTGTATCGATGTGTACTAGGATCGATGTGTATGTAATATAATATATCGAAACCACTGTCATGTATTATGGAACGGTTTTTACGACCGTTATATCGATAAAAGTATTTTTAATACGCAGAAACACAAGTGTTAACACATTCTGATCTTTTTGTCCAACTGATCTATACTTTAGTGGAAGGATTGATGTTGGATATTTTTTTGTTTTTGAGACCAGACCAGCGAACTAGACAGAACATCGATAGGACATATCGATAGAAAACATTGGGTTTTTCAATGTGGCGACGGCATTATCAGGAAGGGGTCACCTATTCTCGATTTCTACCGAAGTCGTTTAAACTCAAACGGCATTTCGGTTGGGATCACAGGGATCCTTGAAATGTGATCTTCCTCACCTTCAAAATTTCCTTTGAGTTTTGTCCCGTAGATCGCGCTATTCATATAATATTTCATATAATATGAAATATTATTTCATTGTCACCAAACGCGTTCCTTCGCACAGTAGGTATTGGTTGGTTTATGTTTCGAAGCATTCCCCCTCAAAAACGTCTTGAGTCATTGCTTAGATCTTTCAATGGTCGGTTTAATGCTTCAAATGCACGTTTTCGTGCCATTTTGCATTCGTCCCAGATGATGGTTTTCGATGCTGATAAAACTTTGGCCATTGCGGAGTGAATATCACATGTTGGTTCTTCAATAATTTTAAGATTTAATGGCAGTTTTAATGATGAATGAGCCGTACACCATCCTTCCGACAATATAGCTGCCATTCCAGAAGAAGCAACTGCAGCCACAATGTTTGATCTTGCACAAACAGTTGCTAAAATGACTAACTTGAGAAATGTCTTACCAGTTCCACCAGGTGTATCCAGGAAATATCTTTTTTTCCGTGATTTATTAATTGCAACTGAAAAATCAAATACAGTTCATCTAGCAATTTTACATATCAATATAGGTACACTCCACGAGGGTAGGTTTACAGCAAAACCTAGCCCTTTATTATATAGCTCAATTAAATAGCATTGAGTTCGATTGCACTTTTATTCACGCAGGTCAACTAAATCCAGTGGTTTGTTTCGATTGAGACGTCGGATTTCACCTTCGTTGTCCAAAACGTAGAGCATCTCCGGGTTCTCATGTTTGTGGAGGCGGTGTTCATGCTTCCTTGCGTATTTTGCAATAATTTCATAGACTGCCCAAAGATTAAAGATTCGATTTCTTCTTTGTTTGTATGTTACGATTCATGTAAAAAACTAATCCATTTGAAAACATTTTCAACATTGAAGCAACATCATTATCGAGTATTAAATGCTAAATTATATTTTAAAAAAAGGAGATCCATCCGTATAATTATGTAGCCAAAAGTATCAAAATGTTGCCTATAAAATTAATTAAGCGAAAACTTTTGACGGTATTCTTAGAATATTCATGATTGTTCTAAAAAATTCTACTATTGTATTTTATTTTCGTTAAGCCACAATAACAAAATTTGTTATTGAGGCTTAACGAAAATAAAATACAATAGTATAAAAAACAAAATTTAATTTTGTTTTGATCATTAAGCTCAAATGCAGGTGGAATCGTGGGATTTAAACTGTTGATAAGTACGTTTGATTATGTACGTGTAACGTTCTGCTGATAAGGTCCTACTGCTTTTGGCTGGAACTTTCTTGTTCTTAGATGACGATTATTCTTGTGAAATACATATGGTAACAACCAAGTGAACCGAACAGTGCCTCAACTTTAGCTAGTCCCGCCTCAACCTTCGGAATAATGATGAATACGAACTTTATAGATCTTGCGGATTTGTTAGCTGAAGGTAAAAACTTGTATAAGTTGCCTACTAGGCAGATCTTTTAGGGACCTCATAAGTTATAGCGTTAGAGTCGCCTGCTTTATCAGCGCATCAGCAAAGTTTGTTGCCGCCTAATTCCCCCCGATATCATATACGTTTTAATCAACCCTTAGTGCCAGAAAACATTTTATTTCTCAACCAACATTTCCTTTTCGGTGAATTTCATCCGGGCAAAAGGTTAGTCCAGAGATCACGATTAGTCAGAGATGCGTGTAAAGTCAAGGTTCCCCAAGATCATGGGCACTAGCTGGGCGATGGGAAGGCAGTTACATTTCTCGAAGGCGGTCTTTGCGGTAGTCCAACTGCTTCCTTGTGTTTTGATCTTCGATTCGCACCTCCTACTGATCACGATTTTTCTGAGACGATAACCTGAATGAGAATAATTGTTTATTCGATTTACATCGAGACCATTGTTTATGCCATGTATTCCACGGTTCCTTACGTTTATGTATAATATTGCTGTACTACATTAAATAAGGATGAAACCCGATTACAAGATATCTACACTTATAACACATGGATCAAAGCTAGAAGCGGTTAAACACAGAAATAAATTACAGTAATTTTTAATACCACAGAAAATTTTCATTGAGACAAATCAATACGTCATTGTAAGTGAAGGTCAAAATAAATATAACGATGATAGAGTTATATATAATAGCTCACAACGTAATGAATACAGGTTCAGAAATTCATTAATGATTTAATCCAATAACTTCGTGTTGGAAAGTGTTAATGAAACTTTGTAAGAATAAAAACAGATTAAGATAGAACGTTGTCTATATTTCCACGAAAGTAAAGAGTTACACGTTAAATCGATTTCGACGGTTGAGTCATCATCAGTAACAAATATGGACGTCAGTCGAAATCGATTTAACTGTGTAACTCTTTACTTTCGTGGAAATATAGACATCGTTCTATCTTACTCCGTTTTTATTGAAATGGGTTTCCACTACTTCGTCACGAGTGACTTAGTCCGTAAACTTTGTAAGGTTGCACATTTAAACTTCAGGAACCCAGGAAAAAAATATTTTTTAAACATCTCCAATTCAGTTAAATTGCTGTGTGCCATACGCCATCGCTGGACGCTTTTGACCCGGGTGACGAAATGTCATACTTTGGAACAACTAAGAGTCTTTATCTTCCATAGGGACAGGTTGCGCTGGATGTAAGCAGTAATAATATAAACTGGTAAGTGTTGTATTAATCACAAACTTTTTTAAACAACAGAACACAGGGAAAACACACGTATTTGAGATTGTCTGCTACGGAGGAAGTCACTGTTTTGCATGAAAGAGCATAAACCAATCGACGCATAAGCCTGCAATTACACTTGAAACATAATATGGTTATTGTCTGGGAATGGCAATTCGGTGCAGCAAATTTCTTTCTCTTCCATTCTGGAATATGGAGTCACTCAGTGGTCGTTACGGTTAAACCTAATAGCACCCAACACTCTGGCCGACAAAGAAATAAACCTTCATGAAAGTCCTGGATTTTTTTTGTCTTATTGTATAAGATAAGAGTTTGCTTGGACCGGGGTCTCACTTATAAAATTAATTTGAGTTTTTTTTTCTAGGAAAATATCCAGGAACTTCGAATAACAGCATCGATCATCTAGCAGAAAATCCCTTACCACCATTTTTCATCTTCATTAGCGACGCCACCATCTCTCATTTTGCCTACAGCTATCAGGCGGGAGCTCAGAATTGTTTCCCAGGTAAATGAGTGATATCTTGAATTTCGTCTTCTTTATTTCCTGACTCCTGAGCGAATATGATCACATGAAAAGTTACCAGGGTTGGTTCCAACTGGAGTGATGTACTGTTTGGTCAGTGCGGTGTTCCACAAGGTACCACTTTGGGGGCAATCTGTTAATTTAACATTTCATGAATTATTGAATATGAATAATATTAATATCATATTCATTGAATATACATGGTCAACTATTTGGATTCGCAGATGATACGGCTTTGGTTTTCTGGGGTAATGATTACTAAGGTCTAATAGATGATATTAATCCTGATCTTTTTTTTGTTAAACAATGGGGTTCTGTCCTAATAAGTTATGTTTGAATACTGGTAGAACGCCTGTCTTGAAATGTTATTAGTATTAGGTCATTTCCGTTAAATTATGCTCTGAAATTCCATACCCCTTCTGCCTATTTCACAAATATCTATAATGTAGTTGCACTTCCCTCCCCGTTTGAATACCATTGTAAACATTTTGGGGTTACCACATAACCACATGAAATTTTCAAAGCGCGTCGATTGTTTAATTACTATAATGCGTAAATTATTTCATGTTTTTAATCAAACTCGTAGCTTTTTATCTCGGAAACATTTTAGAACCGTTCATTTTGGATTAGTACTCTCGATTATAAAATATGCATCAGTCATTGGGGTAGTCCTCCAGTCTTCACTCATTCAGTTCTACGAGTAATTCCGATGAACGCAAGGTCTCGCCGATCTACCCGGTGGTCGGCGTGGGAGGCGCTTGGACACGTCCTATCGCCATTCTCCTTTCATATCTCGTTCCAGCCGATCATTTCTGCCCCTCACATCTCTTGTTTCGATCCGGTTTTCTTGTTCTTATTTCCCCTCTTCCTTTTCTATCGGGCGGCCGAATAAATTCTTGCTCGTTTTGCATTCAACCTTGAGCCCTCCTCGTTGGCATTCAGAAATAGCAAGTAACAACGGAACTGAGTGAATCACTGCGGGGTACGCACTGGGAATAGCCTCGATTCCTCGATGAAACCGTGAGAAAGAGAATTTTTTCCCCCGTAAAAGACTTCAGTCTTGCATATGAATCTGCTCAATATTGCATCATATAGATGTTTACCTGACTTAACTTTTTTTTCTTTCCAAAAGTAAACTTTATTGTTCGAAAACTAACATGATAACACTACACAACACTACACTTACCCTTAGTGGGTCATGACAAGGTCCATTGCATTATTAAAATAAAATTTAAAAGAATGTGGTTTTCACGTCAAGGGTTTTCAAACTGTCCTTCTTGCCCAAATGGTGAAAGTAACCTCGAAAATACAAGTTTCAAAATCCTCAGATTGCGTGGGGATTTGAATCGGCAAGACGATGTTTCGTGAAGCTTTTTTTTTTTCAACGTAAAAATACTGGTTTTAAGAACTGTGAGGGTCAGTTCTTGTGGGCGACCTCGTGTGTAAAAAGATAGTAGAAATTCGACTTGAAATGCAGAGAAAGGCGTTAGACCTTGGCGCCTATATTTCCGATTTCAGGGTCCAGTACCTGAGATTTTGACACTCTACTCTCCTTCAAATGTTGGTTTTTTCAGGATTCTTAACTTCTCTGAGGCTCTTTCTGATTTCTGAAGGAATTCGCTACCTTCCTCAGGTTTAAATGTATTCTATCTAGTTCGGTAAAATCGGTTAAACATTCACAATAGTTGAGAACTGTCAAAGGTACAAAAAAAAAAAAAATAAATAAATAAATAAATAAATAAATAAATAAAAAAAAAAAAATGCCGCTGTTGGAATTGATACTGGTTTATTAGACCGTTCTTCCACCCGCGACCTTGGAAATTTGAACGCGATTGGACCACAAGAACCTGAGAAAATGCTGCTTAGTGGACTTCACGTTTCGTATTTGTGAGTACTGAAACTTATAGCCTAACCCCGCACGTTCCCTGAACATTTCATCAAACAAACTCTAATGTACGAGTGCGTGTGAGGCTTGTCACTAGAATCTGCGGACACATGGACGCACACATACTCACATTTAAAAAACTAATCTCTCAAAGGCGGAGGGGGCACACCAATAAATAAGGTGTTTGGGATCAAAACCGGACAACTCCAAAATTTCTTAAACTGTTTTTTTTTTTTCACATTTTTTGCATGTTCGTAGTGGCATTTTTATGCTTACAAAAGATTGGGCCCATAACTAGACTAAAACCATGAGAAATAACGCGGCAAAGATCTAGCGCATTTGCACCCCCAGTAAGGATATAAGTATAATATTATCATACTGTTTTCCAACTTTTCCCCATGAATCGTCATTGAAGAACAGAAGAGTTTCAAAGATGGGTTGAGGAGAGCCTCAGGATGGGTGAGATGATGGAGGAGTCGTGAGTTTGGTGTGGGGGGTTAGGGATTCGCTGAGAGGAGCACGATTCAGCAATGAGAGCACTCCCAAACTAGAGTGCGCAATGTTTCGGGGAACATAAAAATACTCTTATCCTATTATCAGTTGATTGTCCCTGAACTCTATTGACTGAATATTAGCTGTAAATGCTAGATGAATACAGTAAGTGCTATAAAACGTGAGTTCGCTAAAATAGAGCAAAGAGTGATTATTTGCGATGCAGGGTGCCTGATGCCAGTATTGACAGGACTGCAACAAAGGCAAGCAGAAATCAGGATAAGATTGACCTCTTTTGCATATTGGTAGTTGAACTTTGTATTTGGCTGAGAAATGTCCATTTTCGTCTCACGTACTCTTCGTGGTTGTCCCTTACGGTCTCGGTGCACCCAAGGCGTTTCAGTGCAGGAGCCGCCACTGCTATCAAGGTTAATGTTCAAAATGTCTGCTTTGTGTAGTAAATTTGACTGCCCCCTGATATTCTATACCAAGTTGAAACTTGAAACATTAAATTCGATAGTTGATCCTTTTGAATGCTGGATAAAATGTTCGATTAATGACTCGGATTTCTCACGTCCTAAATTCGCCTGACAAGAAGCACGTGTATTGAGGCTAATAACTCTGTCATGTGAGGGGCTTTCTGGAACCTAATCGTTGTTCCTCCTGGCTTGAGATCAGCGAAGCGCGGCGCCTTCTCATTCGTCACGTCCATTGACATTGGATGACGACCAACCTCAGGGTCCTTTCGGGTCCCGTATCCTCTGGGAACATCTGCCGCTGAATCGAAACATAACGTCGCATTAATTTTTGCCTTCGAGTTTCACATCGTGTTTGCTGTTCTAAATGAGCCATTGTGAATCGCGAATTGACTTTTCATAACATAGTCGAAGTAAACTACAGCAGCTGGTAATCATAGAACGGCAGTAAACATAGGGGCGTAAATATATCAAGATACCTAACGATTGGGCAATTGGACGTTCAAATGTTTTAGGAGTTTATTATTACTTCAACCAAGGTTGCGAAACGTCTCCTATTCTGAACCAATAATTTTAGTTGTTCTCCAAAATTAAAATGTTCAACTTCCTTCTGTCTCTAACGGCTTTTATTACAAACATGGTCTGATCATTTTAAACATACAACTTCTATTGACATGAACCGTCATGGTATGTTTATTGCATTTCTATCGATTAATTTGTCAGCGATTCCATTATCCATGATCGAGAGAGGGAGACCGTTTTAGTCGGAGATATGTCACAGAGTAAAGAAAGCGATCTCATCATGATCGTGTACAGATCAGGGAGACAGTTGCAGTTTCAGGCATGTCACAGAGTAACCAAAGCAATCTCATCAGGATCGCGTACAGATCAGGGAGGGCGTTTTAGTCTCGGATATTTCGCCGAGTAATCAAAGCAATCTCATCATGATCGTTTACAGATCAAAGAGAGCGTTTTAGTCATTGAGCATTGCATTGTGCAATAAGGTCGAAATACACAATATATCTTATTTTTACAGAGGAATACTAAATGTAAGACATACCTAAGATTTATAATAAAAGTTGACAAATATTCACATTAATACCAAGTACGCACGGAACTTCGGGCGCTGAATGGCTCAGGTAGGAAACAGTGTTTCACATTGATCGATGTGTCTTGACGACGCAATAACCACAGATGTTGTGTGTATAGAACCGAAGTTTTACAAATGTAAAACAAATTAGGAGAACTAAATTTTCATTATGACACTGTTCACTCCCAGTTGGTATTGCTGGTTTTCTAGATAGAATGGTAAGTACTTAAGCTATTGTCGCAACAGTCTGAACAAACGACTTTCTTCTCAGATCTCCGTTCCGTGCGGACTTGTATTTCCTCTGCCTCCAAACCTCTCGGAAAAACGGAATTGCGTGATTCCACAGCTGCCAGCCCCTGCTATCTCAAGTCCAAGTCCTTGAACCGATCTCTTGGGAACATCTCGCTCCTCATAATTGCCGCGTGTAATACTTCACCTTGTTACAACTCTCGGTCGTTTCAACGAAACAACTAGTTTAGAGGTAGCGTCACTGATTACGTACGATCAGCAGATCAGTTGATCGAACTCCAAGATCACTGATGTCAGAAGGTAATCAACAAGGTGTATTCATGAAAGTATTGCTATATTCATCACGAATATCATTCGCTTGAATTATTTCAATAAAGCATCATCACGTTTCATGGTGCAGTGCCCTGCTGCAAAATTATTACATAGATGTTTGTTATTCCTCTATTAGAACAATCCTTCTAAATAAATCACTTAAGAAGTAGGATGTGATACATTATCCAAATTCCTTAGTGTGAAATTGCATTCTATATTCTATAAAAATAGCACGGTAGACCTATTAGGTAAGAAATTAGTCATAAGGGTCCTGTAGCTGATCATTCTGTCTCCATACCATGTCATTGTTTGAAACAAATTTGTAACAAAAGTTATGAAAACTCAACTTTTGAAGGGACTCATGAAAACCAAATTCTACCGCTGTTATACAAGCTGATTTGACAAGGTAGGCGATTTTAACTACGTAGAGGCACGTTCAGATTCACACTCATGTGAGTTCTGACTTATTTTTTTTTCGGTCAATGTTCTAGGCCTTAAAGAAGCTGAAAAGATGAACTTTAAGCGGTCCGGGTGGGTTCATTCGATTCACTGAAGGAAAGTCTACCAATAACAAACATAAACACAATATTGTTATTTCGAACGTTTTCGATGTTCTGATTTTTGAATATTTCTCCACCCCAATTCATAAATCTGATGAAAAATCTTTAATTTCAAACTACAGAACAGTTTGCACAATATCCACTATCCCCAAGTTATTAGAAAAACTGGTTGTTGATGAGCTGACTCCGTCGTTCTCTAGTTTCGTTGTCCTAGAGCAGCATGAATTTATGTTGTACAGGTTGGTGTGGCCTCAGTGGATTTTGCTAAGCATTTTGACCGGGTCTCTCACAAGCACATTATTGCCTTGTACTACACCGAATTGTTGATAAGCATCCTTTTACCTGTTGAAGTCTGTCAGTTTATCCCCTTCAAAATTGAGGATATGAATTTCAACTGTTGCAAAACCTGATTTTCTAAAGTTCCCCAGTCATTTAAATTTTTTTATTTTTATAGGTATTTGCGTACCAACTAGTGAACATCTTTTGAAGGTAGGATTGAGTCGTTTGTTTCTCGATTTGAAGCTGAGAAAGCACTTGTATTTGGGTGAGAAAAGCACACTTTCGTCGCACGTTCCTTTCGAGGTTGTCCCTTACGGTCTCGGTGCACCCCGCCGCGGTTTCAGGGCAGCAGCCGTCACTCATTGTGGTACAAGCTAAAATGTAAATGGAACCTTTTATGGGACCCAAAATCTGACGAAGGCGCTCCTGATAAACTGAGTGAGCCTGAAGGCTATTTTCTGTCCTTATCAACTCAGAAAGCTGAAATTTGACCGCCGTGCAGAGCATGAGCAATAAGTTTTGATACCAGCTTCTGTTTCGTACAAAGATAGTAAGTATTAAAGTCCCTGGTGAAAGCTGGTGTTCACGAGTGTTATATTTAGACGAAGTTATTGAACATCTAGCAGACAGTGACAAGGTTGGACATTAGCGATCTGCTGAAAGCCCTTGTGGTTAATTTTGTACACAACAAAAATATATTTGAAGGTCTTTTTATGGCATCTAGAGTGTACAAGACAAGATGTTGAGGCTAGAAATGATGTTCCATTGATTACGTCAAATATACAAAGATCAGTGATTAACGTGAAAGGCTTATTCTAATAAAGAAATAAATGTCTGTATAATGCTTTGCAGGGTTTTTCTAATCATGAGGAAAAATCATTTTTGAACCATATGATGAACACCTGTTGAACCTCACTAGGACGATTTGTCACGGCTAGCTCTGAGATTTAAGTTGAAGATCAAGATTTATGGTCCCTGTCTCGTAGGTAGTTACAATATCCTCATCAGAGAGCGGCCTGTGCTAGAGGGAGAAAGCCGGTCAAGCTTCGCAGGGTAATGAAGGGCTGAAAACCAATTATAGCTGTAATAACAATATAAGTTAATTCGGGTTTGGGGGGATTGCAACAACTGAGGTTCCTATCTCGTGACCCCCAGCCGCGGCGCTCCCAACTTGCCCCATTGGACGTCTGATGGCCGGAGATTGAGCAATGATTCCTCAGTTTCGTGTACAATTACAACGAAAATACAACCGCAAATGTTCCCAACTAAAGGACCAATGGTTGGTCTGCCACAAGCAAGCGGATTCATTCAGCTTTGACTGGATTCCATTTATTCAGATTCACCTTGTTGTCCCGCCGTTGTCTAGGTTAAGTCAATAAAAATGATTGAACGGATGATTAACTTCATTCGGAGGAAAAATCTTCTACATCGCACATAATAATAATAATTTAAGGGTTCATTCCAGCTGATGGCCTGTTATTCGTTTCTTCTTGTTTCCATTAATTTATTCCTACTTTCCTCACACTAAATCAGAACCTTGTGTAATCACCGTGTCATAACAAAATATCGCATAGGTTACACCAGGTTACAAATTCCTTTGTACCGTTCCTTACACTTCCCTCTTTCGTATTCATAGGAGGCACAGATCGATGTAGGTAGTTTACTATTCCGGTGAGCGTCTACTGTAACCAACATTATAACCAAGTGACAACAAAACAAGCGGCACTGTTTACTACATCTATTAATAACATAAATAAGATGGAATTACAACATAAATAACAACAACAAGCACGAAAGGCCAGCGTGATAAATCGAGTTCTTTCCAACGAATGGAGAACGATTTTTGTCCGTCTTTTGTTTCACTAGGAACGGCTTGGTTGGGTGACAACGGTATCCATGTTGTCGTCCCAGATTTCGTTATGAAATTTCTGTTTTCGCGGTCTTACCTCCTGGTCGTTCCTGGCGCCCTGGTACCTGTGACACTTCCGCGTCACCCATCCCGCGAGAAATTTTTCGGCTCGTTAGTCCATGGCTAAAACACATTCTGAGTTAAAATGGCATTCAGGCCCTTTCGCATACTTTTTGCTTCAATTTAGGTACCCGTCGTCATCTGCCGTCTCCAAAGGGTTGCTTCTTTGAGGTGATGAAATGGTATGGTTGCCCCTTCCATTGATTGTCTAATTCATCTCCCAAGGCTTCAAGAATCGGGAAGGGCCAACTAACCATATCCACTACAACAAAACGCGAAATTTCACGAATCGGCCGGTTTGGCCAGCTAAGGGTCGCATCAATTATTATTATCATTAGTGCATTAGTAATTCCATGTAGCTGTCTAATAGAGCATCGGAATGTATTTCAATTTGATCAGATCGATTTTCTGAGTACTAGGGTCGTGCTAAATCAGCAGTAAACTCTCCTGGAAAAGTTTTAAGTTGATTAGGGGAAGGAGGGGTTCATGTATAAAGAGTGACATCAAAGGGCTGATGTATTTTTCTAAAAACCCAGCCAATAACAAAAACTGACTTGACCGAATACCAATCTGATCTAATCACACCACGTAATGTTTGGGCGGGTTGTCCGAGAAATTTGCTTTAATGATTTGCTTTCTTTCATCTTACATTACTCCAACGTTTATTATTGATAAATGATGTATGCGAACATCAATCTCTGAACGCTTGTAATCGAAAAGCCAGAACTTTGAATGCGGTCACTCCACAGGCCTCGCATAATTTGGCATACGAACAAGTCAAGCTAAATGTACCGTGATCGATTGTGATTCAGAACGTTACACCGTCATTCATCAGCCGGTCATTCATATTGATTAACATAATTGTTCCATTGTTCCCGGGACACTTTGTTGCAACAGTGAAATTGATGGTCTGATATGGAGAGCTAAGTCATATGAGACTCTCGTGGAAGGTTGCGACACGTAATGACCCGAACGAACTGGTATTTCCCACTGCAAACATTGCTTTTGCATGTAATGGGGGTTCTGATATCGATAAGTTTGAGATCTTTGAAGCAGAGTGCATGTAGCTTGCGCTGTATTATTAGAGCCAGAACTACGGTGTAGTGGACGCCAGACCGCCTAGATCAGTTGTTATAGTTCGGCAAATATCGGTTGTTGAAATAATTACTTTATTTGACTCAGTAATTGAGGGGTTGAATCTATTATTCGACTGAACGCCACACGATGCATTTGTTTCTTAAATTAGGTGCCCTGTCTCCCAAAATCACATTTTTTGTGGATACTGGAGTGAACTCCTAAAAGGGTTTATAGCCGATACACGGGTTGAAGTATTCTGATAACCATAAAAAAAATCGCTGCAAATTCTTTCACTGGGGTTTATTGTTCAATTGGCTTGCGTTCATGATTTGAATTTCTACTGAGCTTTGGAGTGTGATAGAGGTGATAGAGCGATTATTGAATTTCAGGAGGCACACGAATATGATCAACTGATCAATCCAAATAGATATTTTGGTTGAGAACAGATTTACGTGCTCTATGCATATCTCCTGGAATTCAATAATCGCTCTATCACCTGTGACACAGGGACACTCCAAAGCTTAGTAGAAATTCAAATCATGAACGCAAGCCAATTGAATAATAAACCCCAGTGAAAGAATTTGCAGCGTTTTTTATTTTCCCACATTAATTATCCAAATAAAAAATTGATCTTGATAAAATTTAAAGTCTGCTCATTAATAACCTCTAAAGCGGAACAAATTTCGCCGGGTTAGCCAGTATTTCATAAAGATTAGTGTTGGATTCTGTTTCACATTCCTTCCTGCAGTTTCAACGGTTATTTTTGAGCATGGTTAAGAGCCTATAATGGGATTTTTGAGCATATAACTACAAACATAAAACAGTTGTTTTCCAAGAATATCTCGAGATTTCGCCGAGCACATTGATCAGAGCCCAATTTATCACTGATGTCCATGATTGCCAAAGATTTTCCTAATTGGTCAAATCTCCTAATTCTCAATTTCTTGTGAATCGATGAGGTGTTTATTCTCTTCTGTTTGAATTGAAATTGGTTTCCACATGTTGGTTGTCAGTCTCTTCCATCACACGTGAAACGTGCGTTTTCGGTGCCTACTTCAGTCATTTGAGCGAAACCGTTTACCCATAAGCATTATGATTATTCATTGTGAAACATCAAAAATATAGATAATCCCATTGTGCGTCGGTTGCTCAACCATCCATATAATGACATTTATATGACTGAAGAGAGGGTGAGAAGCTCTCACGTTTTCCCGCGAGAAAGCAGCAAGTACTGCGGGAGATACCGGCTCGAGATCCGTTTTCTCAGAGGAAGTTCTCTGACTTCTCTCTGGCGGGTGCCGCGGCGGCGCGGCCTTGGTCAACTCTTTTTCGCACAGTTTCCTAATCCGCAGTTATTCCGTCCGCGCCTTCCAATCGCCCGCGCAGAATAACTTTAGCGCCCGTCGCGAGCCGTTTTAGAACAATACACGACCTCTTGAGAAAGACTAGAGGGAGGTAGAAGGCCCTTGAGACCTCAGGCCTACGTGGTCCCCTTTCCCAACTGCTCTGAACATCGGTCTCGAGTTGTAAATATTATGTTCCACTCGTGAAGATTTGGATAAGAAACAGAAGATAAACTGTTATATTTTGGACATCTAGACCAAGGTAACGACCCTAATAATAGCTTTGCCCAGGACACTCTAGCTGTAAAGAGTGTTTTATAATATTCTGTAAAATACCCTGCGGGAACTCCTTGCCCAACAGTTGTACTCATCAGTTTCTGTGAGTAAATATCTACCCGTTAGAAATCGGATATCAAGCAGAAGCCAATTTGTTACATTCTGCACATCCAAATCTGGATAATCTCTCAACCATCAATTCTGTCCTATAGCTATCTGTGTAGCTGTAATTTTTTTTTTTAATCAAACTCCATTCCTTTCATTATTTTAGACATTTAGAGAAAGTTACCTTTTCTACGTGTTCTTTGCGTCGCACTTTAATTGTATGTATAATGTCATCTTCAATGGATTTGGACAACAAACAGAATCCAAACTGCTACAATTTGGACTTATAGATCTGAGGAACTCCCAAACAAACATTAGGGTACGTCACAATATTCTGACGCATTTTAGTAATATTCTGTCAACGGGATTTCGAATCATGAACCAGGTCCCCGTCCAACGGGATGAACCCTCCCCCAGCCAAAAAGAATTTGCCCTCAATCTACCTGTAAATATTCTGACAAATTTTAGTAATATTTTGGATGATCCTCCGAGCGACCCAATAACGATACGCATCAGTCCATGAGTAAATTTCACGATCCACTTATGGGAATTGGGATTGCAAATAGGAGCCAAATTATAGTCTAGGCATCTAAATCCAGGTAGCCACTCGGCAAACGTTACGGACCATCACACTCGCTGGTAATGATATTATTCTCTTCTATGGTTTTGGATAACGAACTGAAACCAAATCATTCACTCTATACCTACAGATCTGCGGTTTACGTAAAAGTTATGTTCCACAGGGCGACGTTAATTACTATTTAACCCAGTTCCTGACGGGGCATGTTTATTATCGGTCGTTCCTAAAGAAAATAGGGAAGACTTCCGAGGCAAGGTGTGTGTGCTGCCAGATGGGGGGCGATGATGTAAAGCACTCATTCTTTATATGCCCAAAATGACAGCAGCTAAGGCAGGAATTGGTTGGAGTAATAGGTGATTTTAGCCCAGAAACAGTAATAGAAAATATGAGACAATCTGTACAATCAGCACGTATATCACTATGGTGCTCAAAGAGAAGGAAGTGAACAGAAGCTGGGAATGAGCCAGGGTAGAAGTAATGAAGACCAGGAGGAACCCTCACGAGGGTAAAAAGGGGACTGTCCCGAAGTAATGCCAAAAAACAGTCCCGGGACAGTCCTAAAAGACGAGAGGAACGGTGTTTTTTATTCGGTATGCCACGATGGAGACCCCGACACAAAGGGTGAGGGGGACACATCTTTTGACATACTGTCAGTCCAGTAATAAATTTTCCACCAAACTCAATTAAAAAAAAAAAAAAAAAAAAAAAAAAAAATGTTCCGCTTGTGTGAATCTATATGTTGAGACAATAATGTACAAGTATTATTGAAATAATTACCTGTTTTTTTTTTGGTATTTTTTTGTTTGTATAAAATGTTGGTAGTCCTTGTAAAAAACTCGCATTTCCAATAATCCGAGATTGGCTTGACCCGTTGACCACCTCGGAATGATTTAGAAAAAATGGGGGTATAAAACCTCGACCAGCCGATATCGGCGGACTTCGTGAGGACAAACCGGGTTACTAAGAAAGTGAGGAGAAAACGAAAGTAGGTGACTTGGGCGAGGTGATACAATCTGGGTTCCCATTGCTTAGCCGGTGACTTCCTCGTCCAACGAATATTTTGCCGGTGACGCAACGTCGGACCGGCGGACCAGGGGAGTGGACCGCATCGGATCGAACGGCCCGGTCGATCGCTCAAGGGCACCTTTGTTGATCCATTTTTTTCCTTAAAGCGTACACAAAATCCTTAGGGGCGTTCAAGGGCTTTGACTGGTTCGCCGAGTTATGTAAATTGAGGGCAAATTCTTATTGGCTGAGGAGACACTAGATCTGGTTGGTGATTCGAAATCCTGTTGACCGAAGCTCATTCACAGCCGATTATACAAACTTTTTCGTGATAGTCAACCGGTTTCAAGAAGAGCACCAGATCGTGTGTAATCCTAATCACTCTGTCCTAAATACTTAGGTTAAGAAGTCAGACGATCAGGTTTCTGAGTAAATAATTCGTCGCCTATCTTAATTTCAAACTTTACTAATTTTTCCATACACTAGTCTTGACTTCTTTTAGTCGATCTACCCTCCCGAGCTATCCTTTTCCCGCACATCCAAAGAGAACGCCGTGCAGCGCCAATGCTGGCGTTCCGTGTTGGGCACTGAAACTGACTACTTCCGGTGCAGCAAAAGCTTTTACAAGAAGCCTCTGCGCCTAATAACTGATGAAACAAAAAATCGTATAGCTTTTATTCTGGCCTTCCGCTGAATCACAGAATATTTGGAGGAAAATAGTCGACAGCATTGCTTTCTGTCAGTCGTACTGTCACCGAGTGGATGAACTCTAACTTTCAGAACCGGTAACAAACGTGTTCGTTTCACCATCCCCATACAAAAATGAACAATACCCAATAATTAAATATGCCCCAAAAGGTTTCTTATGAACCAATAGAAGATGAATATTTCGGAAAATACTTTATTCAACAGTGATGCCCCTAAGCAATAACATCCATACTCCTCATCCTATTTTCTCATTTATCTAATTTTGTTGAGCGTGTCATTGCGGTTCGTTTTTAGGTGGGTAGGCCAAAATGGATCAGTCCGGTGGCCACCACGCAGTCCTAACCTCACACCCTTGGATTTCTACTTCTGAGGAAAATTGATATCCGAAGTGTACGAGGTCAGAATTGAGTTGAGGGACCAATCAGTGGACCGAATTCTGGAGTATGGGGAATCAAATATTTCATTGTCTAGGAGCCGCAATAACAAATCCGTAACAAGTCCACAAATCAAAAACACCTCCAAACCGGTGGAATTTGGAAATTTTTGTATCAGCGACTAATACTCACCATTCGGGGATCTGATCCGTCAGAATCACCGTGACCTTCATTGTGTGGTCGACTTCCTTCGCACACGAGCGGCATCACTGTTGAATCAAGTATTTTCCGAAATATTCATCTTCCTATTGGTTCATAAGAAACCTTTTGGGGCATATTTAATTATTGGGTATAGTTCATTTTTGTATGGGGACGGTGAAACGAACACATTTGTTACCGGTTCTGAAAGTTAGAGTTCATCCACTCAGTGACGGTACGACCTCGTGAGCTGGGCACCAATCCATTTTGAACTATAGACCCCTCCCCTGTTCCGGGGGCATATCATCCGGATAATCAAATATTTAATTGTCCAGGATCAGCAATAACAGATCCGTAACAAGTCCATAAATCAAAAACACCTCCAAACATTTGGAATTTGGAAATTTTGGTATCAGTCACTAATACTTACCATGCCTGGATCTGATCCGCCAGAACCACCGTGACCTTCATTGTGCGGTCGACTCCATTTGCAGACGAGCGACCCTCTGCATCCGCAAGAACGAGAGAATATTTTGAACAATTTGAGCGAATTAAAAAAAACCAAATGTGCTTGAAAACCAAGAACGCGAAGAAGACTGTGTACCTTTTGATCGGATATCAAAGTAAATTGTTTAATGTGCAATCAAAGTCGCTATTTACACATATTTGTGAGAGGTTGAATTGCTGTTCTAGTTTTGTTGAAAGAAAGGATACAGTTTCCGTACCCGGGAGTTATGGTCGGTAATTTGTTACCACTTCCTTGGAAGAGCCGTATTGTTAAAGAAGTCTCGATGTATTAATAACAGGAATAAATAAAAAACTAAAAGTTATGATTGGGATAGAGGGGGACTCAACCGAAATCTGACAGTTTTAAAACTGGTTGTGGCTCCCTTGTTAAGAAGGCGATAAGTAATATTTACTGACACGCATTCGAAAGAAATAAGGAAAGATTCAAATTGTTCCTTGAAGCAGAAACCCGATCCGCAGACTGACGCCTGACAACTCGCTTAGTCATAAAATCTTTTGTTCCCATCGTTTCGGTAGCGAACTCCTTCAAGAGCGGTGACCGCTCGGTTCTACCGCGACAGCTCTGGCTGGCTTCATGCGTTTTTCCATTGCGTTATCTCGGACGGTCATCGCTCTATATTCAAACGAAAGATGACGAAACGTGATGAACTTCCATGAAACTGTGCCAGCTATTGTCTGCCCCCGAAGCTCCTTCAATAGCTTGCAAACACAAGAGTCGGTTGAAATTCTGCCGTTGTACAGTAATTCTCATGCTTTATTATTGAGAGTCATATAAAATTTCCAAAGCTTGTTACAATTGAATCAAAACTATCTTACTCGATTCAGTACTGTAAAATTTAGATACATTTCAACATGTATCCCTACGTACCCCTGACTTGTGTGCTCAAAAATTAACCGCGAGCCGTCATGGAACGCTCATTTTCAGTTTTTCCTCAAGTTAATCTCTGCACTATACACACTGTCAAGCTGAAGTTTATCGTCACTATGCACAGACCCCGGATCAGCTGGATATAAGGCAATAAAGTGAATAATAACAGAATTGTCCGATGGATTGGCGCTATACCAAACCGAAAAACGCTGCAAATTCTTTCACTGGGGTTTATTATTCAATGATTCATGATTTGAATTTCTACTAAGCTTTGGAGTGTGCGTGTTTCACAGGTGATAGAGCGATTATTGAATTTCAGGAGATATGCATAGAGCACTTAAATCGGTTCTCAACCCAAATACCTATTTGGATTGATCAGTTGATCATATTTGTGTTCCCCCTGAAATTCAATAATCGATCTATCACTTGTGAAACACGCACACTCCAAAGCTTAGTAGAAATTCAAATCATGAACGTAAGCCAATTGAATAATAAACTCCAGTGAAAGAATTTACAAAGTGTTTTTCTTATTTTCGACCTCACTTCACTGAAACGGCTATAACTCCCTTAATTTACTAAATAAATTATTTAAAATTATACTGTTGAATAGAGCGTCGAATTTTTGTAATTTTCATTCCTTAAAAGTTTCTCTTGAAATGGTTTTGACGTGGTTTTTTCTAGCCTAAACTTGAATTTTGATCAACATTCTGCTTTTTCAATAATTTTCAATGTTGACTTACCACCGTAACATCTACTGGAAAATGGATGAGCTCTATGGTAAAACCATCTACATTTCATCAGCTTTTGGTTTATTATTCAATAATGAACCATTCTAATCGCTCTTGAAAAAAAAAAAATTCTAACCCCTAAGAAAATTTCATGTTTTACGTTTCAAAGGGTCCAAATCTGCCATTTTCCGTCCGCCGTACGCACGATTTCTCCCAAACGGCTGAAGCAAAAAAAATGAAATTTTCTGGAAAAATCCATGTTGGTCCGGCGACCCCAAAATTCTTGAGCCAGCACTCGCACTTAACTTAAAGTGCCCTCCAAGGGTTGTCAAAGTTTTGTAAAATCTCTAAAAACCTCAAAAAAAGTTAAGGCGGCCTAAATTTGGACTCTTTTTGAAGAACTTTCCATGAGGAATCGAATGAGCCTCTCCCCAGGTCTGTAGATCAAACCATTCCCGATATACGGCCCGATTTATGGTGCCAACATTTATTGTTTATTATTGTTTATGCTTTCATCGCAGTTATCTAGTGATGTAGTGATGTAGTAGTGCGGATACTGGAGTGAACTCCTAGAAGGGTTTGTAGCCGATACACCGGTTGAAGCATTCTGATATGCATGAAACGCTGCATATTCTTTCACTGGGGTTTATTATTCAATTGGCTTGCGTTCATGATTTGAATTTCCACTTAGCTTTGGAGTGTGCGTGTTTCACTGGTGATCACAGAGAAATTGGTGTTTGAACGTGGAAAAATGTGAATTTTTCAAACGAAATCAGCGTTTTGGCTTGAAATAATGCCTGTGTTGTTGGATGAAAATGATGAGACGAGGGAGGATATAACCACGTAATTTTTCAAGTTGAATCGAATGAACGCATTTCTAAAACTCTCCAAACTATTAAAATCATGAAGAGAATTCACGTTTTTCAACGTTTCATTTTGTTGAAGTTATCTTATCAGAATCTTTGAAATGTTCGAACTGTAAGTTTTTGAACATCATTCAATTGAAAATCATTGAAAATACACCACAAAGGCAATATCAACGAAGAACGGTAAATCTCGACAGAAGCGGGTTAACCTACAAAGTGTCCGCCGTTAACGTTACAAAGTGTAACGTAAACAAATGTTAACGGGATTGGGCGGCGAAATAGCGATTTGTAAGTCAAACCACGCGGCACGAGGGTTTGCCGCGACAAAGTCAGCTATCGCGGTGCCGCGCTTTCACGTATGACAATTCCATAGAACAGTATAGTTTGATCGCTTATAGAACAGATCGCCACGTGTGACCCTGACGCGTCTGCGGCTGGCGACTTCTTCATGTAGGTACATACACAGGCGCGCCGCGCTGTGGGAGAGTTTTGTCTCAGGAGGCGCGGCGCCGCAGGCGGCCAGCGGCTCTGCTGGCGCCCAGCGGCCCTGTACCTATACTACTGCCCATATAGGAGGAGCGACCTCAGGGACCCTGGACCTCAGGGACGAAAACCCCCTCCCTGTACCTATACTCATGCCCATATAGGAGCGACCTCAGGGACGAAAAACCCCTTCCCCCCCATCAGGTGGCAACACAGCAGCGGCTGAGTTCCCCTCATAGGAGCATCTACAATCCGATCGTTGTGGAACTACCCCCTGAGCGCTCAGCCATCTTCGGTAAGGCTCGGCTTCGTCCGTCATCTTCTTCTGTCTGATATTGCTTCCGAGTCTACTAAAGTAGCGGAAGCATTGTTTTCACTTTCGGAATGTAGAAATTTTTTTGTCTCCAAAATCAAAAATTCCACTCGCATTTTGCGTTTTAGACCTTTCTGAACAATTTTGGTTCCGTGTCTGTCTGTGTGTCTGTCTGTCTGTCAGCAAATCCTTGTTACGGGCAAAACTACACGAAGTTATAGTCCGATTTTGATGAAATTTTCAGATATTGAGCGGGTTGGGGTGTAGATGGTCCCCTATAGGTTTCATGACCCCCGGATCAATAGTAGCCTCTGCGCATGCGCAAACGTGAAATTCTTGTTACGCGCATAACTCCGAGAGATCTTGACCGATTTCGATGAAATTTTCAGGGATTGTTCGAACTTATTATTTTATAGTTTGTTCAATAGTTGAACATATCTACCTTTATTTTCTCAAGTTATGCTCCTGCATAACAATAAATTTACCCTAATTCAATATTTACTTCACCTAATTGAACGAAGTTCTTTAGTCAATAATAATTTTCAATGATCTATACAGTCATGGTGTGGATACGAGGAAGCTATGTGCCACACCCACTTGGCAGAGGTTTGGAGACAAAAAAATTTTTACATTCCGAAAGTGAAAACAATGCTTTCGCTACTTTAGTAGACTCGGAAGCAATAATATAAGTAAGGAATACAATAGGCCCACAAGAAAGGACAAAGGATGTAGAAAACGTATACTTCGCGAGGCGAGAACTAGCCTTGAGCGGCCGCATGC
>JAVIWC010005009.1:0-11236 GCA_031894815.1 Creontiades dilutus | reverse complement strand
GGTAGTTAGCACCTCCCGTGCTTGTAGCCTAGTGCTCCGCCCACCCATGTCCAGTTTTGAGATGGGAGACCTCCAAGTGACTGGAACTCAAACTTTTCCAGGTGTCTGGCTGATTGACAGAAGCAGGGAATTGGTGTGCTGCCCTACAACTACGATACCTTCACCTGAGAGACGAAATTTCTCAACGAAATCAGCCAAAACGTTGTGGATGAGCAATGAGGTGTGCTCCCTGTTTAGGGAGCACATTGGTTTCCAGATTGTCGGCTGGCTGGACACCTTGCCATCCAGAGGGAGAGCTAAATCCCACTCACAGTTGACCACCAAGTTCCACCACATTAAGCCCATCTTCAACCTGATGCCAGAGAGCATCCAAAAAGCCACAAGTGTGGAGAGGTAGGACGATAAGAGGAGAAATAAAATATGTGTTCATCCAGAATCGTGGAGGGAGAAGTGTGAATTTAAATCATTTCGGTCACATCAAGAACATTAATTTTGAGGTTTTGAAAAGAACTGTTGACCCGACCAATGTTCCGAAGATTTTTTATTGTATCTTAGCGATACTAAGCAAGTGAGTTGATAATAGTTCTATTTTCCAGAGAGTACTGCATCTAGAGAGTTCTTTCATAACTGGGAGGTAAGTACCAAAGAAGCTTGTGCTAAGCTATATTTAAACTTCTCTTAATTCTTAAGATTCATAAGTGTTTAACCTGTTCCGCGACACATGGGTATCAGGCACCCGAAGGAAATTTCAGATTTTTGTGTAGGCAGCCCTGCTCGCCCATTTCTTAAACAGTGCCTCTCTATTTTCTCATCAGTATGTCTTTGAGTGAAACAGTGAGTGGTGTGTCCGTCAGAACCCTTCAAGCCAATTAAAAACTAGTTTTCTCACAATTCAGTGGGTATGGTGTACCCATTGTGTCACCTAAATGAGTGGGTATGTCATACCCTTGTGTCATTCTATGAAGAATTTAGTTTATTTTACTTGTTCTATTGTGAAATTTGGTAATTCATATAATTATTTTGTACAGTATTGTCAGGGTGGGAATAATATGTAGATTTAGACATATGACATAATATAGCTTTTCCAAGTCGAATTGAGAATTTTCCACGTCGAATTGAGAATTTTCCAAACCAAATTGAGATTTTTCCAAACCAATTTGAGAATTTTCCAAGTCGAATTGAGAATTTTCCAAACCAAATTGAGATTTTTCCAAATCAATTTGAGAATTTTCCAAATCAATTTGAGAATTTTCCAAATCAAGTTGAGAATTTTCCAATCTAGGAAACTTTCACTACTAAAAAGAAAGAGGGAGTTTTCCAAACCGAATTGACAATTTTTTTAAGGCAATCCAACACTTTTATTGAAAACCAAATTAGTGAAGCAAAATAAAAGAATAGCACTTTATGAACAAATTAACATTGAAATCAGAATGTCAAAATGAACGAATTTTTGTTTTTGTTGACTTCAATAGACCAGCCAAACGCAGAGTAGCCTCGATTTTTTCTGTTCTTAACAAGACCGTAATTTTTATGAAGTATTCTTCGTTCATTTTATCTTTTTGATTTCAATGTTAATTAGTTCATGAAGTGCTATTCTTTCATTCTTTCACTAATTTTGTTTTCTTCACTAAAAAATTGTTTTGGTTTGGAAAACTAGTAGTGAAAGTCTTAGAAAAATTGCAAATTGATTTTGGAAGATTAAAAAACAATTTGGTTGGAAAATTCTCAAATTGGTTTGGAAAAATCTCAATTTGGTTTGGAAAATTCTCAATTCGACTTGGAAAATTCTCAATTCGACTTGGAAAAGCTATATAATGTATGACTTGCTGTGATTTGAAAATTAGTCTCTGAACTAGGAGATAAAGTCATTTCAGGCTGATCTGCTAAAGTGCTAATGATGGCTTTGTCACTAGGATATGATATTTTATTGTGATCAAGAAAAAGAAGTCCGACGTTGGGTACTAATTAGACGATGTTGAAATAAAGTCATTGGAAACACTGTGATGAATGTATGGGAGTTGCTGCCAGGTCATTGTGAAGAAAAATATCATTTACTAACCTTTGTTTTTTTTTTAAATTAACATGTTTAGAATTTCATGAACTACACATTTTTCAACTAAATAATAAATAAACATCCGCTTAAAAAAAGATTGTGTTTCGAAGGTCCCCGAATTCACGAACGTTGCTTTCAAAAACTGAGTGGGTATCTGGTACCCATGTGTCACTGGGTATCTGGTACCCATGTGTCACTGGGTATCAGGTACCCAACGTGTCACAAGGTCGTGATATACCCACGTGTCACAGTATTGACGAAAATTTCTGGTGTCGCGGAACGGGTTAATATGTTGTTACATAAGTTTTTCAGTCCAATTTGAATAGTAAGTTACCTGCCACACTCCGGGTGCTCCACATTTCTTATCCTTCTGAAGGCTGGCGACGAGAGCTTTGTCATGGAGAGTCAGAAAGCCTTTGTCGACCATGAAATCGAAATCCGAAGCTCCTGGGACTCTGTTGGCTGGAGTTTTGGCGGCTGAGTAGTGCCCCTGAGCAGCAGCTACCAACGTAGCTGTGGAGCACTTGGAGTCGGAAAAGAATCTGAATTCAGCATCCCACGATCGCCCTGGACAAACATATGAACAAACGGTTCCTAAAGAACAAAATATTAGGAATCTCATGATAGAGTGAATAAATAAAACGATGACCCATTATAACAGACGAGCGTTTTTAATGAAGTTTTATGTTTGTCAACATCGGCAAAGAGGAATTATTGATAACAATGTTGAGGCAACAGAACATGAGCAAAGAAAATGCTATACTACTCTAATTATCTGCAGTTCTAAGATTGATCAAGAGAGGCATATCTGGTACAGAAATGATAACAATTTGCGTAATAATTCGCAACGTTTCGTTTGTGTTGTTGACTTTTTGAAACGGGAAGGGATTGGGGGAAACGGAGATATGCTGAAACTCGTTGAAGAATATTGAAAGCAACGTCGCTGGTCTGTTGTTCAGGCTCCTCAATATCAAGGTAGAAGGAAATCTATTGATCCGTGATTGGGAAGAAAATGAAGAGTTTGATTGGAAAATTTCTGGAAAAATTGGACAAAGATTGAAAAGTGGAAGACGAAGTCATTGATTTATCACTATTATCCTCTCTATTCTCCCTCAAAAAAGAAAATTAAAAATGTCCGAGGTATGCCGCACTATCGGACTTGAATTAGGGTGGAACAAAAAGAAAAAGATTTTAAATGAGATGAAAATATTGAAGAAATAACAGGTTTTCACTGATGAACCACCTTTCATAATGGAAATTCAATGTTCTGAAATAGTGAACAAAATTCATAGTTGATCAAAACACGAAGAATGACATGAATCGGTCTAGAACTCTCGCTTGAGCGGCGATAACGGGATTGGCTAATACTCTCTCCATTCCCTCTCCTGTCTGCAAAACCAAACTGTTAGAGATTTGTTGCACAACTAAACTTGGGAAAATAAACAAAACACAAACCCGTTCAGACATACCGAGACCGAATCCGTGAACAAAATATAAGTGTGTGTCTGTCTCTCTAAAAATGTTGTCCATGCTGATATTCTCAATTAATTTTCATGATTATTTTCTTGTTCGATCCCAATTTTACTTTTGTTGTGCAACAATCTCCAGACATAGAGGAACAGACAGACATTGGGGAAGTTGCTCCGAATGATCTAAAACGCATAATAGGAGTGGACATTTTGATTGTGAGGAAATAAGTACTTGTATTTTCTTACTACTATATATAATTACAAGGAATTGCCAAGTGATTGTAATTAAAATTCGTCCATCTCTGCATTCAGTAAGTGGTGCATTGCCATCAATTCAATGATTACCTGTAACTTTGAGACGTCTCCGAAGGAAGAGACCCATGGGTCTGGTTTCGCATCTGGTCGACACCCATTCGCCGCTCATGAGAGCCGGCAGTCTTGCGGCGAATGGCAGGCTGGGCGGGACCTTGGGAGACGATCGCTCGAGAGCTAAGCAAACTTCGCAATCCACGTTCTGAAACAGAGTACATACAGATCGTCAACACAACTCTACTGAGATAGTAACATGGAATTGATGATTGAAGTTATTGCGATTTGTTTCGAAACGATTTATGATTACTTCATCAACTTTCATCCTTCAATCGCAACAAGATAAGCAAAACTAACTTTTGCAAAAGACCAAACCCTCAAAATAACGGAATCTTTTCGACATTGTAGTCTTCATTTAGTTTTCGTTCCTAACTATCGATATTCATGTTTATATTACGTATTTTATGGTTCAAGCAGCAGTTTTTCAGAAAAATTCATTAAAGAAAGACTCCTTGTAGTTCTCCATTCTTGTAAAAGGTGGATAGAGCCTCTTAGATGCAGTTTTTCTTTTGGGAAATCTCGTATCGTGAAAAACGTGGGTCTAAAGGCGTTAGGGAGCAAGGGCGAAGGGAAACGGAAATCATTTGAAGCTTGCATGGTCTTTCGTTCGCGGTATAATGCGCAGGTGAACATTTCGGAAAGAGAAAGAATAAGATATTTTATTCTTCACTTTACCGACCAATAAATGGAATGTTTGGTCATCCAAGAGCAAATAGTTCTTGAAGTCACTACAGTACTTTCTTCTGAGCACTCGTATGAGGGACAGGTGACCAAACTGTAAACACGATTTGAGCTAAGACTCAAGGCCTTCATTCTTCGGCTACCCAACATCTATAGACCGGCAAATGGGGCAGCTTTTACGCTTCACAATTACGTCTATATCTTCTGGCGAACACCATACAACTTTCGGCGATAGTTTTTGAATGAACGACTTCACTATGAGGTATGTTTATTATGTGACAGACCCTTATAACCAGCTTCAACAGTTTTATTATTGTTATTACCGGTGACTCTAAACTTATTTCTATTTTCTTGTAATTGGGTTCGCCAGTTCATATAAATAAATAAACCGAGTTCAAGGGCCCAGAGGCATTTGGTTTGTATCTAGGAGGCTCATCCTCCGAGGAGACAAATAACCTGGTCAAGGTCCTTGAACATGCCCAAATTCCTCTTTTGCCCCACAGGTGTGTTTAACCATACTTCCAGCTGAGACGTAGCTTTTGTTCTACAAGCGGAACAATGAGTCATCAGCCAATGATGATCGTTTCCGTCTCGATAAAAAATGTTCTAACAACCAAGCTGAAATTCTGGCTGTACCAGAAGCCCTAAGGTGCCTCTTTCAGAGGATGTCAATTCACATTTCTGGAGCATTACATGGCTGATACTGCTGTTAGTATGGCAATTCTTAAGAACGACGGAGGGAAATTTTCTGAGGATGAAATAGCTGGGATATCGTGAAAGAGTATCGATTAATGCAGTTGATTGCAACCTACATGCGTTGATCAACGGATTGACGAGAAGAATGAACTTATTTCATACTTTATATACAAAGGTATTACATTTCCAAAGGAAGTTATGCCATAAACCGTTCGCATGGCTCAGACCTTTCGCAATCAACCAAATAAAAGGATACCAACCTAGAAATGAACAGTAGGGTCACGCTCCTTGAAGAACTATAACCTCAACCCGGTATAACAATACGGGGGGAACCAATCGAACAGGCTTGGAGAGCGGAGATTCCCATTTCCCTGAAGGTTTCAAAGGACTCGCCGTATTGGAGGAGGCGAATCAATGAGCATTTAACCGCACCAGCCGCGAGCTCACCTGATAACCTCCACAATGGGTTGACCCAGCTGATAGGAAAACCCAACTGCCCTTCACGGATGGCCAGAAGTCTCATCCCGCGGTATCATGCGTGGGCTATCGTTTCCATTTCGATTCTCCATTGGTAATAACAGTCTTTCTAGTTCCAGAAAATCAAATGAAATAAAAAACTCTACTTCTTGTAGAAACATAAGTTTATTGTAAATATTAAAAAAGTAATAATCAGCATCTGTATTAGAAGGTCCTGCAATGGGAATCACTGGTTTGTAATTATTAAACTTAAACTTAGGCATCTACCGAAATATGTTGAATCCTATATTTAAAACTCAAAGTTCCTATGTTTGTATGTATTCAACGGAATGAAATGATCAGCGAGTAGCGGCGCATATCATATGCTCGGTCAGAACCTCTAACATCTCAGAACAACATCCTTCCCTTCGCAACCGTTTTGTTTGGTTCCCGAAATTTTGTTATTATGGTTGCTAACAGCCAGTTTATAGCAGGGTGGTGAGAACTGTAGAAGAATTTGACAGGAATGTTATATTTCGAGCGAATAGCTGTCATACCGGTAGTAAAATAATAATAGTGAGGTACCTGCGAATGGTTTGGGTAGTAGTGGCAAAGAATATCAAGCACCACGACGGGATTTGTTATGAGCAAGCATTGGCACGAAGCATCTACGAGAACTAACGTGACAACTGCAGAAGCCAAGACTGGTTCCTTCAATAACTGTACACGTGATATTTCGTGCAAAACACGTTTTTTCCCGCTGGCAAGTCACTTTTCAAACAAATTAAGGGATCTCTGGGATTTTGGAGACAAAAAATGTTCACATTCCGAAAGTGAAAACAATGCTTCCGCTACCTTGGTAGACTCGGAAGCAATAACGCGAATGTTGGCACCATAAATCGGGAATGGTTTGACCTACGGACCTGGGAAGGGCTCAATCGATTCCTCGTGAAATGTTCTTCAAAAAGAGTCCAAATTTAGGCCACCTTGACTTTTTTTGAGGTTTTTTAGGGATTTTACAAAACTTTGACAACCCTTAAAGAGCACTTTAAATTAAGTGAGAGAGCTGGCTCAAGAATTGGGACATTGTCGGACCAAGATGGATTTTTCCTGAAAATTTCAGATTTTTTTGCTCCAGCCGTTTGGGAGAAATCGCGCGTACGGCGGACGGACGGAAAAATATTTATTGCAGGTTCGGATTCTACACCCTTTGAAACGTAAAACCATGAAATTTTCAGAAGGGTTAGAATTTTTTTTTCAAGAGCGATTACAATGGTTTATTATTGAATAATAAACCAATATTACACTAACTTCACATTGGTAGGCCCTTCACGTAGGTCCTTTTTTCCTAATACTTGATACTTTCATAATACAGAACTCTTAATGAAGTATGAACACTAAAGTGTTTGGTGAGACGTACATCCACATAGCGTAGGTATTTAACGTTAGCTATATCCGCCTTCAACTAACTGGCAAGTACCAATATGATTCATGGACTGAAGAAAATCGTACCACGCCCCGATCGTTCTGCCTCAACAACCGATGCCCGTTTTTTTTTAAATTCGACGTAGGTCGTCCCAGACTCGAGGGCGCCCGTCGCCCCGTCATCCGCTCTTTTTACTTCAGACACGGCGTCGAGGTTTCCACGAAGCGCCCCCGGCGGCCCGCTGCCTTCATGTCCGACCCCCACCCCGCGCCGCCTGGAGGGGCGGCGTAACTACTTCAACTTCAGTTGGGACTACTTATGAGTCGTCTCTGATCCCGCACTGCAAAGTGGGGGTCTGGGAGGGCAGAACTATTGATTTCCCAGCGAGGGACGCCCGTTTTCACACAGAAACAAAAAAAATTTTTAACCCCCCCCATAACCCGTGTCTCATGACTATACCTCTTTAATATACCAATGAACCAAAAAAAAAATAATTAAAATTTGATTTATTCACAAAGTAAAAAACTATTCTACAAAAAATAATTTGGAAGTAATCTCAATTAAAATACCTTTAAAATTTTTATTGAATTTAACAAATAGTAGATGTAAAACATTTTTGAAAAGAAATGGAAAAACCCAAAAAACTTTTTAAAAATAAAATTGCGGGTTTTTTTGCAAATGTTTTAATGATACCATCAAAAGATAGCCAGAACTTTTTTTCTCATTGATATGTTGCCAATTTTGTTAGTCTTCTTGTCCGTCAATTTTTTCCCGATGTATTTTTTATTTCCTAGTTTTTTAAAAAACTTTTTTTTGATTACCAAGGGGTATTGTGGGAAAACCAAAGGTGGTTTATTGGGATGAACGTCGGGGGGGCCTTTTGGCAAATATAAACCAAAAGTTCGAATGGAGTCCCCTGCCTGCATACGGCCGCTCGGCTAGTTCTCGCCTCGCGATGTATACGTTTTCTACCTTATATCCTTGTCCTTTCTTGTAGGCCTATTGCATTCTTTATTTATATTATTTTTCCTTTTAGAAATATTTTAAATTGCAATGATCGAAACTGAAGGTATTATGTGAAGCTATTATGTTCAGTTTTATTCGTTTAAAATAATGGTATTACTTTGTTATTATGTTTAATTCAATGGTATTAGCATAATGCAATGAAAGAATAAGAATAATAGCTTAAATTAATAAATCACGTTTCTATAATTGGACTTTTATTTAGCATCCTTTTCCCCTGCAGAAACGGGGTCCGTTATTTACAAAAAACCCCCTATTAAATTCCGACCCTTCAGGAAACTACCATCACTAAATCTAGGGGGTTATTGTGACCCAAAAGGAAGAGCGTAGGGGCTTACATCTTATACAGGAGTTTCAAAATTTCGGCTTTACGTATTCTAAAACTCTTACCGAACAAAAATGCCTCCCATTTTTTGCAGAGCCCTCGTTTCCGAATTATTCGGATTTAAGTTTTTTTTTTTTTTCGTGTTTCCAGTCTTATGTCATTAAAACCAAACTCCCTCAATGTCGGAGATGTCAAATTTGATGACACTGGGAAAGAGCGTTAAATTGTTATCTATTTAATTTAGAAAACATTTTTTTATTTTACATTAAAGATGTGCAATTGCCGCGCGAAATGGTAGTTTTGTCAAAATCTTGAAATCGCCTTTTTTTCATCCGCCTAGCAACCCATTAATGCTTGACGCAGAACCGTGCAGACCGATAAAACGTGCGCCAAAATGTTACTTTCCCAAAGGTGTAGTTTTTTGGTTTTTAAAAGTTGTTTTAAAAAAATGGTGTTTAACTGCAAAAAACGAGTTTTTTCTTTAAAATTGGATTAGTTGTTTTATTTTATAAAAAATAACTCCCTTTTTTTGGGTTTTTTTAAAAGGGGGGTTTTTTTTTTTTTCCTCCTTAAAGCCCTTTTAACCCAAAAACCCCCCGAAAGAAAAAAAATTTTTTTTTTTTTTAAAGGTAAAAATTTTTTCAAAACCCCCCCTAACCCCCCCCCCGTTTTTTTTTAACCCCCAAAGGGGAAAAGGGAAAAAAAATTTAACCGCAAAAACCAAAAACAATTTTATTTTCTGACTTGTGATACCCATTTCTCGTTTTAATTTCAAAATTTTTGAAAGCTGAAGAATTTTTTATTTTTTTGTCGAATTTTTCCAATCTACCTTGTTTTATCATCAACTGCTCTATTTTGAACGGATTGAAATTTTCCAATCCGATTTCCCATCGTGTCATGAAAACCTTTTAAAAAGATCCCCGCTTGGGGGTTTCGGCTAACTTTCCCAGGGTTTAAAAGCCCCCCAAACTCCTCTTAGAATAAAACGATTGTGCTATCTTCAAACATAGCCTTTTGAAAGCCTAGGTAGATTGTTGGCAAATTTGAGTTTTTTAAATTTTAAATTTTTTTAAAACGTCTGGAATGTTTTTTGGGGTCCAAAGTGGACTTGGATGCTTTAAAACGGATCTTGATGCAAACATTTTAGTCCGAGAACAATAGAGCTTTTTCTTTGAAAATTCGCTAAAACTACAGCAGTTGAATATTTCTCTTTTACCACGTTGGGTAGCAAGCGACAAGATGGAATTGTTTCTGTGAACCAAAGAGAAAAACCAAACCAAAGAGAAAACCCAAAACCATGTTACGGAGCCAACACATCGGTATTATCGAACTGTGCATCGAAGGAACTTTGATCTCCCCTTCAAGGTCTACATCCAAATAGTCTATGGTCTGGGAGGCCCCAATTGAACGAAGGGGTCTAGTGTCTACACTGATGGCTCCCTCATGAATGGAGAGCTGGTTCGGCATATATGGCCCAAGAAGGCGATTGCAGAATCGCTGGGGGCAACTGCTACCATTTTCCAGGCAAAATACATGCCATACGCTCTTGGCCGAAGACTCTTGTGTCGACGGTTAACGGAGCGGCAATATATATCCCTCAGATATCCTGCGCTCAAGGCGCTGGCCTCTTTACAATCTCCTGAGACTGGTGGGGGTTGGCTAACCCAAGACCCTTGCCAGTAACAAAAGGTTACATTGGTGTGGGTGGGGACCAAGGTGTTGAGGGGAAGAAAAAAGGGGCACCCCATAGGGGAAAGGGGCTGCTTCTCTCCCCGGTCGGGCCGGGAAACCCCTTTCCCGGGCACAATGGAGAGCTTTTTTCGGGGAGAGCTTTTAAATGGGAGGGTAAGAAGGGGACGCCTCTGGCTCCGAGTTAGGGGACAGAGGCAGGCAAAACAATTTATTGATTTCTCCAGGAAGAGAGCTAATGAACTGCTCAGCCGGAAGAAAGGAGATACTATAGTGACAGGGCTCTTCGGGGGCCCGTCCACTTAATTATCATCTCCACAAAATGGGCAAAACTGAAACAACCCTCTGCCAGTTCTGTGGGGCTGAGGACGAGACTCGTGTCATTTATCTGCCACTGCCCAGCGGCAAGACAGCGTTTTTTAACCTGGGGGCAATTCTGTTGATCCCCCGGTTATTAAAAAGGGAGGTAAAAGGTCTCCCTTTATTCGCCAAAAAGGGGGGAAGGGTGGACCCTTCCAGCTTTATCTGGGGTTGAGAAATAGGTCCCACAACAGACTGGGATGGTAATGCCCACCCAGTAATTACCAGGCAGTTAGTGCTTGGGTCCCAGGCGCTCCTGAAGGGCAAGTGCCCGCCACTGGGCATTTAGTGCCCCGGGAGGCAGGGTGCTCAGGTCGGGTAGACAAATGTGTGGGAAATTGGGGGTCTCGACCCCCTCCTCCAGCCACAATAGGCCCCCAGGGCCTCAGTGGAATTAAAAAAAAAAAAAATAAATAAAATAAAAAATAAAAAAAAAAAAACCTTTTTAAAAAAAGCCCCCTGCTTGGGATTTTCCAACTTTTCACATTTGAAATGCCCCCAAAACTCCCCCTTGAAGAAGCGATTGTGCTCATCTTCAAACATAGCCTTTTGAAAGCCTAGGTAGGTTGTTGCGCAAATTTGAGTTTTAAACGAATTTTTTTCCGGGGTTATCGTCTGGAATGGTTTTTGGGTCCGACAGGGACGGAATGCTTTAAAAAGGATCTTTATGCAAACATTTTAGTCCCGGG
>JAVIWC010005008.1:0-10989 GCA_031894815.1 Creontiades dilutus | reverse complement strand
TTTTTTCATCGAAATTGCTCAAAAATTAACTCTGTTTAATCGCTTTCAAACCTACTCTCTAAGGGGTTTTTCGGGGTGCTGAACACGAATCTGAAGTCCTTTTTTCGATAAAACGCTTCCTTCATGGTTATTTTCGCGTTTTTTCATCAAAATTGCTCAAAAATTAACTGGGGTTTTTCGTGCTGAACACGAATCTGAAGTCCGTTTTTCGATAAAACGCTTCCTTCATGGTTATTTTCGCGTTTTTTCATCAAAATTGCTCAAAAATTAACTCTGTTTAATCGCTTTCAAACCTACTCTCTAAGGGGTTTTTCGGGGTGCTGAACACGAATCTGAAGTCCGTTTTTCGATAAAACGCTTCCTTCATGGTTATTTTCGCGTTTTTTCATCAAAATTGCTCAAAAATTAACTCTGTTTAATCGCTTTCAAACCTACTCTCTAAGGGGTTTTTCGGGGTGCTGAACACGAATCTGAAGTCCTTTTTTCGATAAAACGCTTCCTTCATGGTTATTTTCGCGTTTTTTCATCAAAATTGCTCAAAAATTAACTCTGTTTAATCGCTTTCAAACCTACTCTCTAAGGGGTTTTTCGGGGTGCTGAACACGAATCTGAAGTCCGTTTTTCGATAAAACGCTTCCTTCATGGTTATTTTCGCGTTTTTTCATCAAAATTGCTCAAAAATTAACTCTGTTTAATCGCTTTCAAACCTACTCTCTAAGGGGTTTTTCGGGGTGCTGAACACGAATCTGAAGTCCGTTTTTCGATAAAACGCTTCCTTCATGGTTATTTTCGCGTTTTTTCATCAAAATTGCTCAAAAATTAACTCTGTTTAATCGCTTTCAAACCTACTCTCTAAGGGGTTTTTCGGGGTGCTGAACACGAATCTGAAGTCCGTTTTTCGATAAAACGCTTCCTTCATGGTTATTTTCGCGTTTTTTCATCAAAATTGCTCAAAAATTAACTCTGTTTAATCGCTTTCAAACCTACTCTCTAAGGGGTTTTTCGGGGTGCTGAACACGAATCTGAAGTCCTTTTTTCGATAAAACGCTTCCTTCATGGTTATTTTCGCGTTTTTTCATCAAAATTGCTCAAAAATTAACTCTGTTTAATCGCTTTCAAACCTACTCTCTAAGGGGTTTTTCGGGGTGCTGAACACGAATCTGAAGTCCGTTTTTCGATAAAACGCTTCCTTCATGGTTATTTTCGCGTTTTTTCATCAAAATTGCTCAAAAATTAACTCTGTTTAATCGCTTTCAAACCTACTCTCTAAGGGGTTTTTCGGGGTGCTGAACACGAATCTGAAGTCCGTTTTTCGATAAAACGCTTCCTTCATGGTTATTTTCGCGTTTTTTCATCAAAATTGCTCAAAAATTAACTCTGTTTAATCGCTTTCAAACCTACTCTCTAAGGGGTTTTTCGGGGTGCTGAACACGAATCTGAAGTCCGTTTTTCGATAAAACGCTTCCTTCATGGTTATTTTCGCGTTTTTTCATCAAAATTGCTCAAAAATTAACTCTGTTTAATCGCTTTCAAACCTACTCTCTAAGGGGTTTTTCGCGTTGAAAAACGCTTCCTTCATGGTTATTTTCGCGTTTTTTCATCAAAATTGCTCAAAAATTAACTCTGTTTAATCGCTTTCAAACCTACTCTCTAAGGGGTTTTTCGGGTGCTGAACACGAATCTGAAGTCCTTTTTTCGATAAAACGCTTCCTTCATGGTTATTTTCGCGTTTTTTCATCAAAATTGCTCAAAAATTAACTCTGTTTAATCGCTTTCAAACCTACTCTCTAAGGGGTTTTTCGGGGTGCTGAACACGAATCTGAAGTCCTTTTTTCGATAAAACGCTTCCTTCATGGTTATTTTCGCGTTTTTTCATCAAAATTGCTCAAAAATTAACTCTGTTTAATCGCTTTCAAACCTACTCTCTAAGGGGTTTTTCGGGGTGCTGAACACGAATCTGAAGTCCTTTTTTCGATAAAACGCTTCCTTCATGGTTATTTTCGCGTTTTTTCATCAAAATTGCTCAAAAATTAACTCTGTTTAATCGCTTTCAAACCTACTCTCTAAGGGGTTTTTCGGGGTGCTGAACACGAATCTGAAGTCCTTTTTTCGATAAAACGCTTCCTTCATGGTTATTTTCGCGTTTTTTCATCAAAATTGCTCAAAAATTAACTCTGTTTAATCGCTTTCAAACCTACTCTCTAAGGGGTTTTTCGGGGTGCTGAACACGAATCTGAAGTCCTTTTTTCGATAAAACGCTTCCTTCATGGTTATTTTCGCGTTTTTTCATCAAAATTGCTCAAAAATTAACTCTGTTTAATCGCTTTCAAACCTACTCTCTAAGGGGTTTTTCGGGGTGCTGAACACGAATCTGAAGTCCTTTTTTCGATAAAACGCTTCCTTCATGGTTATTTTCGCGTTTTTTCATCAAAATTGCTCAAAAATTAACTCTGTTTAATCGCTTTCAAACCTACTCTCTAAGGGGTTTTTCGGGGTGCTGAACACGAATCTGAAGTCCTTTTTTCGATAAAACGCTTCCTTCATGGTTATTTTCGCGTTTTTTCATCAAAATTGCTCAAAAATTAACTCTGTTTAATCGCTTTCAAACCTACTCTCTAAGGGGTTTTTCGGGGTGCTGAACACGAATCTGAAGTCCTTTTTTCGATAAAACGCTTCCTTCATGGTTATTTTCGCGTTTTTTCATCAAAATTGCTCAAAAATTAACTCTGTTTAATCGCTTTCAAACCTACTCTCTAAGGGGTTTTTCGGGGTGCTGAACACGAATCTGAAGTCCTTTTTTCGATAAAACGCTTCCTTCATGGTTATTTTCGCGTTTTTTCATCAAAATTGCTCAAAAATTAACTCTGTTTAATCGCTTTCAAACCTACTCTCTAAGGGGTTTTTCGGGGTGCTGAACACGAATCTGAAGTCCTTTTTTCGATAAAACGCTTCCTTCATGGTTATTTTCGCGTTTTTTCATCAAAATTGCTCAAAAATTAACTCTGTTTAATCGCTTTCAAACCTACTCTCTAAGGGGTTTTTCGGGGTGCTGAACACGAATCTGAAGTCCTTTTTTCGATAAAACGCTTCCTTCATGGTTATTTTCGCGTTTTTTCATCAAAATTGCTCAAAAATTAACTCTGTTTAATCGCTTTCAAACCTACTCTCTAAGGGGTTTTTCGGGGTGCTGAACACGAATCTGAAGTCCTTTTTTCGATAAAACGCTTCCTTCATGGTTATTTTCGCGTTTTTTCATCAAAATTGCTCAAAAATTAACTCTGTTTAATCGCTTTCAAACCTACTCTCTAAGGGGTTTTTCGGGGTGCTGAACACGAATCTGAAGTCCGTTTTTCGATAAAACGCTTCCTTCATGGTTATTTTCGCGTTTTTTCATCAAAATTGCTCAAAAATTAACTCTGTTTAATCGCTTTCAAACCTACTCTCTAAGGGGTTTTTCGGGGTGCTGAACACGAATCTGAAGTCCTTTTTTCGATAAAACGCTTCCTTCATGGTTATTTTCGCGTTTTTTCATCAAAATTGCTCAAAAATTAACTCTGTTTAATCGCTTTCAAACCTACTCTCTAAGGGGTTTTTCGGGGTGCTGAACACGAATCTGAAGTCCTTTTTCGATAAAACGCTTCCTTCATGGTTATTTTCGCGTTTTTTCATCAAAATTGCTCAAAAATTAACTCTGTTTAATCGCTTTCAAACCTACTCTCTAAGGGGTTTTTCGGGGTGCTGAACACGAATCTGAAGTCCTTTTTCGATAAAACGCTTCCTTCATGGTTATTTTCGCGTTTTTTCATCAAAATTGCTCAAAAATTAACTCTGTTTAATCGCTTTCAAACCTACTCTCTAAGGGGTTTTTCGGGGTGCTGAACACGAATCTGAAGTCCGTTTTTCGATAAAACGCTTCCTTCATGGTTATTTTCGCGTTTTTTCATCAAAATTGCTCAAAAATTAACTCTGTTTAATCGCTTTCAAACCTACTCTCTAAGGGGTTTTTCGGGGTGCTGAACACGAATCTGAAGTCCGTTTTTCGATAAAACGCTTCCTTCATGGTTATTTTCGCGTTTTTTCATCAAAATTGCTCAAAAATTAACTCTGTTTAATCCTTTCAAACCTACTCTCTAAGGGGTTTTTCGGGGTGCTGAACACGAATCTGAAGTCCGTTTTTCGATAAAACGCTTCCTTCATGGTTATTTTCGCGATTTTTCATCAAAATCGCTCAAAATTTATCTCTGTTTAATCCCTTTCAAACCTACTCTCTAAGCGGTTTTTCGGGCTGTTTAATAGCTTTCAAACCTACTCTCTAAGGGGTTTTTCGGGGGTGCTAAACACGAATCTGAAGTCCTTTTTTCGATAAAACGCTTCTTCATGGTTATTTTCGCGTTTTTTCATCAAAATTGCTCAAAAATTAACTCTGTTTAATCGCTTTCAAACCTACTCTAAGGGGTTTTTCGGGGTGCTGAACACGAATTCGAAGTCCGTTTTTCGATAAAACGCTTCCTTCATGGTTATTTTCGCGATTTTTCATCAAAATTGCTCAAAAATTATCTCCGTTTAATCGCTTTCAAACCTACTCTCTAAGGGGTTTTTCGGGTGTTGAACACGAATCTGAAGTCCTTTTTCGATAAAACGCTTCCTTCATGGTTATTTTCGCGTTTTTTCATCAAAATTGCTCAAAAATTATCTCTGTTTAATCCCTTTCAAACCTGCTTTCTAAGGGGTTTTTCGGGGTGCTGAACACGAATCTGAAGTCCTTTTTTCGATAAAACGCTTCCTTCATGGTTATTTTCGCGTTTTTTCATCAAAATTGCTCAAAAATTAACTCTGTTTAATCGCTTTCAAACCTACTCTAAGGGGTTTTTCGGGGTGCTGAACACGAATCTGAAGTCCTTTTTTCGATAAAACGCTTCTTCATGGTTATTTTCGCGTTTTTTCATCAAAATTGCTCAAAAATTAACTCTGTTTAATCGCTTTCAAACCTACTCTCTAAGGGGTTTTTCGGGGTGCTGAACACGAATCTGAAGTCCTTTTTTCGATAAAACGCTTCCTTCATGGTTATTTTCGCGTTTTTTCATCAAAATTGCTCAAAAATAAACTCTGTTTAATCGCTTTCAAACCTACTCTCTAAGGGGTTTTTCGGGGTGCTGAACACGAATCTGAAGTCCTTTTTTCGATAAAACGCTTCCTTCATGGTTATTTTCGCGTTTTTTCATCAAAATTGCTCAAAAATTAACTCTGTTTAATCGCTTTCAAACCTACTCTCTAAGGGGTTTTTGGGGGTGCTGAACACGAATCTGAAGTCCTTTTTTTCGATAAAACGCTTCCTTCATGGTTATTTTCGCGTTTTTTCATCAAAATTGCTCAAAAATTAACTCTGTTTAATCGCTTTCAAACCTACCCTCTAAGGGGTTTTTCGGGGTGCTGAACACGAATCTGAAGTCCGTTTTTCGATAAAACGCTTCCTTCATGGATAGTTTCGCGTTTTTTCATCAAAATTGCTCAAAAATTAACTCTGTTTAATCGCTTTCAAACCTACTCTCTAAGGGTTTTTCGGGGTGCTGAACACGAATCTGAAGTCCTTTTTTCGATAAAACGCTTCCTTCATGGTTATTTTCGCGTTTTTTCATCAAATTGCTCAAAATTTATCTCTGTTTAATCGCTTTCAAACCTACTCTCTAAGCGGTTTTTCGGGTTGCTGAACACGAATCTGAATTCCGTTTTTCGATAAAACGCTTCCTTCATGGTTATTTTCGCGATTTTTCATCAAAATTGCTCAAAATTTATCTCTTTTTAATCCCTTTCAAACCTACTCTCTAAGGGGTTTTTGGGATTGCTGGAATCAAAAATTAACTCTGTTTAATCGCTTTCAAACCTACTCTCTAAGGGGTTTTTCGGGGTGCTAAACACGAATCTGAAGTCCTTTTTTCGATAAAACGCTTCCTTCATGGTTATTTTCGCGTTTTTTCATCAAAATTGCTCAAAAATTAACTCTGTTTAATCGCTTTCAAACCTACTCTAAGGGGTTTTTCGGGGTGCTGAACACGAATCTGAAGTCCTTTTTTCGATAAAACGCTTCCTTCATGGTTATTTTTTCGATTTTTCATCAAAATTGCTTAAAAATTAACTCTGTTTAATCCCTTTCAAACCTACTTTCTAATTTTTTTTCGGGGTGCTGAACACGAATCTGAAGTCCGTTTTTCGATAAAACGCTTCCTTCATAGTTATTTTCGCGATTTTTCATCAAAATTGCTCAAAAATTATCTACGTTTAATCCCTTTCAAACCTACTCTCTTAGGGGTTTTTCGGGGTGTTGAACACGAATCTGAAGTCCGTTTTTCGATAAAACGCTTCCTTCATCGTTATTTTCGCGATTTTTCATCAAAATCGCTCAAAATTTATCTCTGTTTAATCCCTTTCAAACCTACTCTCTAAGCGGTTTTTCGGGGTGCTGAACACGAATCTGAATTCCGTTTTTCGATAAAACGCTTCCTTCATGGTTATTTTCGCGATTTTTCATCAAAATTGCTCAAAAATTATCTCTTTTTAATCCCTTTCAAACCTACTCTCTAAGGGGTTTTTGGGGGTGCTGAACACGAATCTGAAGTCTTTTTTTCGATAAAACGCTTCCTTCATGGTTATTTTCGCGTTTTTTCATCGAAATTGCTCAAAAATTAACTCTGTTTAATCGCTTTCAAACCTACTCTCTAAGGGGTTATTCGGGGTGCTGAACACGAATCTGAAGTCCTTTTTTCGATAAAACGCTTCCTTCATGGTTATTTTCGCGTTTTTTCATCAAAATTGCTCAAAAATTAACTCTGTTTAATCGCTTTCAAACCTACTCTCTAAGGGTTTTTCGGGGTGCTGAACACGAATCTGAAGTCCTTTTTCGATAAAACGCTTCCTTCATGGTTATTTTCGCGTTTTTTCATCAAAATTGCTCAAAAATTAACTCTGTTTAATCGCTTTCAAACCTACTCTCTAAGGGGTTTTTCGGGGTGCTGAACACTAATCTGAAGTCCTTTTTTCGATAAAACGCTTCCTTCATGGTTATTTTCGCGTTTTTTCATCAAAATTGCTCAAAAATTAACTCTGTTTAATCGCTATCAAACCTACTCTCTAAGGGGTTTTTCGGGGTGCTGAACACTAATCTGAAGTCCTTTTTTCGATAAAACGCTTCCTTCATGGTTATTTTCGCGTTTTTTCATCAAAATTGCTCAAAAATTAACTCTGTTTAATCGCTTTCAAACCTACTCTCTAAGGGGTTTTTCGGGGTGCTGAACACGAATCTGAAGTCCTTTTTCGATAAAACGCTTCCTTCATGGTTATTTTCGCGTTTTCATCAAAATTGCTCAGAAATAAACTCTGTTTAATCGCTTGCAAACCTACTCTCTAAGGGGTTTATCGGGGTGCTGAAGACGAATCTGAAGTCCTTTTTTCGATAAAACGCTTCCTTCATGGTTATTTTCGCGTTTTTTCATCAAAATTGCTCAAAAATTAACTCTGTTTAATCGCTTTCAAGCCTACTCTAAGGGGTTTTCGGGGTGCTGAACACTAATCTGAAGTCCTTTTTTCGATAAAACGCTTCCTTCATGGTTATTTTCGCGTTTTTTCATCAAAATTGCTCAAAAATAAACTCTGTTTAATCGCTTTCAAACCTACTCTCTAAGGGGTTTTTCAGGGTGCTGAACACTAATCTGAAGTCCTTTTTTCGATAAAACGCTTCCTTCATGGTTATTTTCGCGTTTTTTCATCAAAATTGCTCAAAAATAAACTCTGTTTAATCGCTTTCACACCTACTCTCTAAGGGGTTTTCCGGGGTGCTGAGCTTTCAAACCTACGCTCTAAGGGGTTTTCGGGGGTGCTGAACACGAATCTGAAGTCCTTTTTTCGATAAAACGCTTCCTTCATGGTTATTTTCGCGTTTTTTCATCAAAATTGCTCAAAAATTAACTCTGTTTAATCGCTTTCAAACCTACTCTCTAAGGGGTTTTTCGGGGTGCTGAACACGAATCTGAAGTCCTTTTTCGATAAAACGCTTCCTTCATGGTTATTTTCGCGTTTTTTCATCAAAATTGCTCAAAAATAAACTCTGTTTAATCGCTTTCAAACCTACTCTCTAAGGGGTTTTTCGGGGTGCTGAACACGAATCTGAAGTCCTTTTTTCGATAAAACGCTTCCTTCATGGTTATTTTCGCGTTTTTTCATCAAAATTGCTCAAAAATAAACTCTGTTTAATCGCTTTCAAACCTACTCTCTAAGGGGTTTTCGGGGTGCTGAACACGAATCTGAAGTCCTTTTTTCGATAAAACGCTTCCTTCATGGTTATTTTCGCGTTTTTTCATCAAAATTGCTCAAAAATAAACTCTGTTTAATCGCTTTCAAACCTACTCTCTAAGGGGTTTTTCGGGGTGCTGAACACGAATCTGAAGTCCTTTTTTCGATAAAACGCTTCCTTCATGGTTATTTTCGCGTTTTTTCATCAAAATTGCTCAAAAATTAACTCTGTTTAATCGCTTTCAAACCTACTCTCTAAGGGGTTTTTCGGGGTGCTGAACACGAATCTGAAGTCCTTTTTTCGATAAAACGCTTCCTTCATGGTTATTTTCGCGTTTTTTCATCAAAATTGCTCAAAAATTAACTCTGTTTAATCGCTTTCAAACCTACTCTCTAAGGGGTTTTCGGGGTGCTGAACACGAATCTGAAGTCCTTTTTCGATAAAACGCTTCCTTCATGGTTATTTTCGCGTTTTTTCATCAAAATTGCTCAAAAATTAACTCTGTTTAATCGCTTTCAAACCTACTCTCTAAGGGGTTTTCGGGGTGCTGAACACGAATCTGAAGTCCGTTTTTCGATAAAACGCTTCCTTCATGGTTATTTTCGCGTTTTTTCATCAAAATTGCTCAAAAATTAACTCTGTTTAATCGCTTTCAAACCTACTCTCTAAGGGGTTTTTCGGGGTGCTGAACACGAATCTGAAGTCCGTTTTTCGATAAAACGCTTCCTTCATGGTTATTTTCGCGTTTTTTCATCAAAATTGCTCAAAAATTAACTCTGTTTAATCGCTTTCAAACCTACTCTCTAAGGGGTTTTCGGGGTGCTGAACACGAATCTGAAGTCCTTTTTTCGATAAAACGCTTCCTTCATGGTTATTTTCGCGTTTTTTCATCAAAATTGCTCAAAAATTAACTCTGTTTAATCGCTTTCAAACCTACTCTCTAAGGGGTTTTGCGGGGTGCTGAACACGAATCTGAAGTCCTTTTTTCGATAAAACGCTTCCTTCATGGTTATTTTCGCGTTTTTTCATCAAAATTGCTCAAAAATTAACTCTGTTTAATCGCTTTCAAACCTACTCTCTAAGGGGTTTTCGGGGTGCTGAACACGAATCTGAAGTCCTTTTTTCGATAAAACGCTTCCTTCATGGTTATTTTCGCGTTTTTTCATCAAAATTGCTCAAAAATAAACTCTGTTTAATCGCTTTCAAACCTACTCTCTAAGGGGTTTATCGGGGTGCTGAACACGAATCTGAAGTCCTTTTTTCGATAAAACGCTTCCTTCATGGTTATTTTCGCGTTTTTTCATCAAAATTGCTCAAAAATTAACTCTGTTTAATCGCTTTCAAACCTACTCTCTAAGGGGTTTTTCGGGGTGCTGAACACGAATCTGAAGTCCTTTTTTCGATAAAACGCTTCCTTCATGGTTATTTTCGCGTTTTTTCATCAAAATTGCTCAAAAATAAACTCTGTTTAATCGCTTTCAAACCTACTCTCTAAGGGGTTTTTCGGGGTGCTGAACACGAATCTGAAGTCCTTTTTTCGATAAAACGCTTCCTTCATGGTTATTTTCGCGTTTTTTCATCAAAATTGCTCAAAAATAAACTCTGTTTAATCGCTTTCAAACCTACTCTCTAAGGGGTTTTTCGGGGTGCTGAACACGAATCTGAAGTCCTTTTTTCGATAAAACGCTTCCTTCATGGTTATTTTCGCGTTTTTTCATCAAAATTGCTCAAAAATAAACTCTGTTTAATCGCTTTCAAACCTACTCTCTAAGGGGTTTTTCGGGGTGCTGAACACGAATCTGAAGTCCTTTTTTCGATAAAACGCTTCCTTCATGGTTATTTTCGCGTTTTTTCATCAAAATTGCTCATAAATAAACTCTGTTTAATCGCTTTCAAACCTACGCTCTAAGGGGTTTTTCGGGGTGCTGAACACGAATCTGAAGTCCTTTTTTCGATAAAACGCTTCCTTCATGGTTATTTTCGCGTTTTTTCATCAAAATTGCTCAAAAATTAACTCTGTTTAATCGCTTTCAAACCTACTCTCTAAGGGGTTTTTCGGGGTGCTGAACACGAATCTGAAGTCCTTTTTTCGATAAAACGCTTCCTTCATGGTTATTTTCGCGTTTTTTCATCAAAATTGCTCAAAAATAAACTCTGTTTAATCGCTTTCAAACCTACTCTCTAAGGGGTTTTTCGGGGTGCTGAACACGAATCTGAAGTCCTTTTTTCGATAAAACGCTTCCTTCATGGTTATTTTCGCGTTTTTTCATCAAAATTGCTCAAAAATTAACTCTGTTTAATCCCTTTCAAACCTACTCTCTAAGGGTTTTTCGGGGTGCTGAACACGAATCTGAAGTCCGTTTTTCGATAAAACGCTTCCTTCATGGTTATTTTCGCGTTTTTTCATCAAAATTGCTCAAAAATTAACTCTGTTTAATCGCTTTCAAACCTACTCTCTAAGGGGTTTTTCGGGGTGCTGAACACGAATCTGAAGTCCGTTTTTCGATAAAACGCTTCCTTCATGGTTATTTTCGCGTTTTTTCATCAAAATTGCTCAAAAATTAACTCTGTTTAATCGCTTTCAAACCTACTCTCTAAGGGGTTTTTCGGGGTGCTGAACACGAATCTGAAGTCCGTTTTTCGATAAAACGCTTCCTTCATAGTTATTTTCGCGATTTTTCATCAAAATTGCTCAAAAATTATCT
>JAVIWC010005007.1:0-11155 GCA_031894815.1 Creontiades dilutus | reverse complement strand
ATAGGTATTTTGGCTGAGAACCAATTTATGTGCTTTGTACTAAGCTTCGGAGCGTGCGAGTTTCACAGGTGATAGAGCGATTATTGAATTTCAGGAGGCACACAAATATGAACAACTGATCAATCTAAACAAGCCAATTTAATAATAAACCCCAGTGAAAGAATTTGCAGCGTTTTGCTTCTGCTACCTTATATCATTTAAACTGCGCTCCATATTTGCAGTTCCCTTTATACTACCCAAAGTCTCTCTTGATTTCATATCAGACCTACATCAAATTAAAGGAAATGGGCTCACTCCCATATTCGAGTTGAGGGCGCTTGGAACGGCCAGATGGGAAACTGCCAGTTATCAAGAAGGCGATAACAGAACTCGAAAAACGCAAATCTTGGCCGCATTAATCATGCCATAAATCGGGAATGGTTTGACCTACAGACCTGGGAAGGGGCTCATTCGATTCCTCATGGAAAGTTCTACAAAACAAGTCCACATTTAGGCCGCCTTGATGTTTTTTGAGGTTTTTAGGGATTTTACAAAACTTTGACAACCCTTAAATGGCACTTCAATTTGAGTTAGAAAGCTGGCTAAAGAATTGGGGCGTTGTCGGACCAACATGGATTTTTCCTGAAAATTTCAGATGTTTTGGTCCAGCCGTTTGGGAGAAATCTTGCGTACGGCGGACGGCGTACGGCGGACGGCGTACGGCGTACGGCGGACGGACGGAAAATTTTTTATTGCAGATTTGGATTCCAGACCCTTTGAAACGTAAACCATGAAATTTTCAGGGGGTTAGAAATTTTTTTTTTCGAGAGCGATTACTATGGTTTATTATTGAATAATAAACCAAAAACGCAAATGTTGGCACCATAAATCGGAAATAGTTTGTCCTACGGACGTGGGGAGGGTCTCATTCGATTCCTCATGGTATGTTCTTCAAATAGGTAAATATTTAGGCCGATTCGACTTGTTTTGAGGTTTTTAGGGATTTTACAAAACTTTGACAGCCCTTAAAGGGCACTTTAAATTGAGTGAGAGAGCTGGCTCAAGAATTGGGGCGTCGTCGGACCAAGATAGATTTTTCCTGAAAATTTCAGATTTTTTGCTTCAGCCGTTTGGGAGAAATCGTGCGTACGGCGGACGGCGGACGGACGGAAAAATGTTTATTGCAGATTTGGATTCTACACCCTTTGAAACGTAAACCATGAAATGTTCAGGGGGGCCAGAGCGATTACAATGGTTTATTATTGAATAATAAACCAAAAGAGGTTGTACTACAGGATTCTCCATAAAACCGGTCCAAATCTGAACTAGTACCTGCTGTTTAAAATTTAAATTTTACTTCACTTTTCCCTCATTGGAAATTCTTGAAAACTTTTTGCCAGATCAAAACGAACAACCAGCACAGATAAAATGGAGATACAGTGAGGAATGGCCACACTCTCGGACTGATTGAGAAGAGGAATTGTCTCCAGGAATAGGAAGATATAAAACCTTCCTGGCGTCCCGACATAATTCTACAATGACCTAATTTGTACGATGCGTGCACATCACAATGATATCTTGTTTCATAACACACTTAAAGGAACAGCAATTGCAGTCGTTATGCCGACCATAACGAGTGCCTACCTTCATGTTCTGCAGGAATGTTTAGAATGCCTACCTGGAGGCTGGAAATAGTCGCCAGAAGTCCAGGGACGCTCTCCGAATGATCTCTTGACTTCTCGGACGTGCGACGTTTTCTTCTGGGGATCCTGTAGCCGATTCCGTTCCGCCCTGATCGCCCTCGGCCTCGCCCCATCGGCCGATCTGTGACAGAAGCGGTTGAACCCACTTCAGGTGGCTCCATAGACTGGTATTTCCACTTTTGAACAGAAAAATGAAAATTGGACTGTAGTACGAGGAGTGACTATTTCATCAACATGAAACAAGCTTTTGCGGCAACAAACCTATCTTACGTATGGTAGTAGTTCTCAGTATTACAGTATAAAGTAAACAAGAAAAAGTTTTGAGTTAGGTACCCAAAATAAGTGCAATAAAGAAAGTCTGTCAAGTTTGGTGTTGCAGATACCTAGCTGCCTCGAACATGTTGTTTGAATTCGTTCATTGAAATGTGCACAAGATGTTTATATTCTAAGCACGAGTAGGTAAGTAGTAAGATAATACGAGTAGGTATTCAACTGCGTACTGGAATTTCAATACATCCTGGTTTATTTCTAACTTTGCTCGTACTCACATTCTTGTCAAGTGCAGGGGCATCTCCACGTGGGTTGAAGTACCTTGAGCTCCCGGAAAATGATTCGTTTGATGAAAACCTTTCTCCTCCACCATCCTGAGAACGGAGAAGATTTTCACAGGTATGGGTAAAATTATGGTTCCATCAAAAGAAAAATGTCCATTAACGAAAGCTTAATAGTAGGTAGTACTGCAAGTTGTCGAGCGAGAGAGACTCCATGCCAATGAACAGAAACTACAATTCACGAAAACAATAGGGGGGGTTTAAATCAGAGATTAGACAGTGTATCTCTATCGTGGTGCGTAAGACAATCGTTCTCAACCAGACTTATAGACAAGAAAATCTAGAGGAAGAATATGCAAAATATGACTTAAAAATAACGTACCTCTGGCAGATATACAACAGAATTAGGTTTCAAAACCTGTGTGTATATATAGCTTTTCCAAGTCGAATTGAGAATTTTTCAAGTCGAATTGAGAATTTTCCAAACCAAATTGAGATTTTTCCAAACCAATTTGAGAATTTTCCAAACCAATTTGAGAATTTTCCAAATCAATTTGAGAATTTTCCAATCTAAGAAACTTTCACTACTAAAAAGGAAGAGGGAGTTTTCCAAACCGAATTGACAATTTTTTAAGGCAATCCAACACTTTTATTGAAAACAAAATTAGTGAAGCAGAATGAAAGAATAGCACTTTATGAACTAATTAACATTGAAATCAAAAAGACATAATGAACGAAGAATACTCCACAAAAATTACGGTCTTGTTAAGAACAGAAAAAATCGAAGTCAACAAAAACAAAAATTCGTTCATTATGTCTTTCTGATTTCAATGTTAATTTGTTCATAAAGTGTTATTCTTTAATTTTGCTTCACTAATTTTGTTTTCAATAATTGCCTTAAAAAATTGTCAATTCGGTTTGGAAAACTCCCACTTCCGTTTTAGTTGTGAAAGTTTCTTAGATTGAAAAATTCTCAAATTGGGTTGGAAAATTCTCAAATTGGTTTGGAAAATTCTCTAATTGGTTTGGAAAAATCTCAATTTGGTTTGGAAAATTCTCAATTCGACTTGGAAAAGCTATATACTTATTCTATAGACCCCACTGAGGAGTTTCGACGGTAGATCCAAGCTTTTCTCGTTCATCATGGGGCGTTGGAGGGCCATTCACGTCAGGATACAGGTTTATTGGTTATTTATTGATTCTAGAACTGCTATATTGTACATGAACCCGAAAATTAACAAGGCTCACACTTTCAACCAAAGATAGGCCGATGGTGTCCAACCACGGCTCTCTGCTTACCGCTCTGCAGCCGCTTCTCACTGATAAGCCTTCGTATAAAACGGAGTAAGATAGAACGTTGTCTATATTTCCACGAAAGCAAAGAGTTACACAGTTACTCAGTAAGTCATGAGTTCATGTTTGTTACTGATGATGACCTAACCGTCGAAATCGATTTAACTGTGTAACTCTTTACTTTCGTGTAAATATAGACAACGTTCTATCTTACTCCGTTTTATTGAAATGGGTTTCCACACTTCGTCCGTATAAGCCATCCATGGGGGCCCGCAGAATATTTTCCCAGGGGGGGCAAGGCCACCGGCAGTATCACTTGCTTTTCAGTGTCTTGCTTATTCTTCTTCTTGTTGTCAATTACGTTGTTTCTTTCGCTATAATAATACTTGGGTTTGGTTATTTATGTAGTCATGTTTTTCGTTAACGTGACCTTATCCCGGCGTTTATGCGGAATTGCCGATATTTATTAATTTTGGACATACTAAATTCTTCAAAACACTAAAACCTGACAAAAGAAGCCTTCGTTTATTCAGGACACCTACGATTTCACACTTGATAACGTCACTGCCAAATACACGCAGGCCTTAGGCGGTGGGAGAGGCTGCGAGTACAACGACTGATAGAGGTTGTAAGGGAGGGGGGGGGGGTATTTTTACTACCTGGTAATGCAGCTGCCTTGATCAGAGTGAATTTGCTCAAATCAGGAAATATGTTTGTCCCAGAAAGGTGTGTGACACACACACTGTGTGTATAGATAGCCTGATGGCTGCCTTAATTTGAACCGCTAATGGGGGGAAAAGCCCTATGATGCCTTCACCGAAGGAACTTCAATATCCCCTGCGATTACTGCAACCGAATGAAATAGCAAATGATACACATACAGGCAGATCTAAGTCGCAATCTACCCTCCTCAATAAAATTTGTTTCATTACCAACTAGGTAATCATTTATAAAGGTTACCAAAATGTTAATTTTGTATTTTCTAATGAGACCAGTGAAATTTAAAGAATTTTAGCATCAATCACTGGCTTCTACAAGTAGTTTTCTTCATATGAATTTAAAAGAGCTGGGAATCCCAGCCGCATGGGTGAGACTCCGCCCTTCCCCATTTGTGGCATCATTTCTTGCCAAAAACTCAAACCACTCATCTAAGAAAATGTGAATGTTGTCGAATTTCTTTGTAGAGAAATACCTGACAAAGGTACAATGGAGACATCGGCGGAGGTTTGTTGAAAGGATATCGAAGATTACCGCATTGAACTTGGTCCGTCAACTCTCTTAAGAAAATATTGCGAAGTTTCCTCTCATCCACGGCTTCGTGCAGTTTTTCCAACCATAGACGGGTGAGTTTGGCATCTGCACAATAACGAATAGATAAATTGTGTTGGTTATTTTTATTACACACTTAACTATGCGTATATAAAACCCTTCCCCAGCAATTTCATGTATGGACGTGGTACTTGAAATAGTGATCTTTGAAAACGGACGAATTTGAAATAAATTTTATGACTTGAAGCTGTTAACTGCTGGAACAGTTGGAAATTTATGGTTTTGAGGGATTATTGAAAAATAGGTAGGTCGGTTCATGCTTCAAACTTCTCCCAAAGCCGTAATGCTAGAAAATCATCTCTAGGTGCCAGTTGTAAATTACAATAACTGTTAAGTAACGTGACTTTTGGCATTAGTACCTTCCACAGATGAAAGTCTTAAAATGAATGGCCGAAGTACGTTCAATCCAGCTTTGAATTCCTCATCAAGATTTAATGTCAAAGCATCAGGCTTCATCGCTGAATCAGACAGATTCACCTAACCTCAGGAGGTTTTGTCCCTACGAAAATATTAGAACCTAGAATAAATAAACCTTCAAGAAAAGCAAAAAGAACCAAGCGATCATAACAAACGTGTTAGACAATCACCTGGTGATAAATAAACCAATATAGAGAGATATTTACATCTTTTACTAATTATAATTTCACAGGTATATTGGTTTATATTTTTGAAGTTAGATTTTTAGTATAGGTACCTACGTACGATAACAACTTGTATTACACTCCAAAGTTATTAAGGACAAAGTTATCCTATTTCCTGATACCATTTCAAAATATTGTTACAAAATTATGGCAAAATGACGTACGTAACTGGCCAGGCCAAATTTCCTCTCAAGGTTGGATCTACACTTGAACTCAAGTTGTGTAATCCACATCCTTGAAATGGTTCCTTTTCACAAAAGCGATACCAAGTCCTTTGAAAATAAATCTGATTTCGATCTAGTGGTATTTGTTGGAACTAGAGTTCCCAAAGAACAAGACAGCCCACTGGGACGTTATCCCACGTGTTTCAAATGGGAGTAGAACAGTTTGGCTCATTATGCAGGGGTGCCCACAGGGGGGGGGGGAGGGGGGTCTGTGACGTAGACTGTGTCATTCGAATTCTTGGGGAGGGGGGTTCCCAAAAATATTGGGGGGGGGGGGGGTAAAGTTGATTGAAACATTGTTTAGCGTGATGACATTCAAAAACAAACTACATCCTAGGTAAAGAACCTCAAAAAATATACACTTTCGTTTAAATAGACAATATTGTTGACTAGGTTTGAATTTTTCCATAGGTACCTATTCTTTCAATTTTGGATAAAATAAGGGGTGCTTACCAGAACTTTTTACATTGGGGGGGGGGGTTCATGAAGCTTGGGGGGGGGGGGGGGCACCCCTGCATTATGGAACTTCAGGGCACTGGTGTCCCAATGTTAGTCAATGGGTTAAGACAAGGAAAATCAGACATTATATTGTTGACATTAAGTGAACACCAAAGAAACAGTAGATTGGCTAGCTTTGAAGTTAGGAGGGAAAGTAGAAGTTAAAAGTTTCATTTTCCCATTTAACGATTTGATCTCTTTGTAACATACTCCAGCAGTGGCCAAAAATATCAACCTTCATCAAGAAGTGGATCATTGAATTATGTCATTCCCTCATACATGAGTTTGATTTATGCATTAATATGTAAAGAGTGGACGTGGAGGAACGAATCTTCGCTTCCGCCTGTGTGACAATATATGTAAATAAAATAGATCCACGGTAGGTACTAACTCTACCGCAGATTAAAGGCATAGCAGCAAGGGCTCTAAAAAACGATCCATATTCAGAACTGAGGAAGAAGAAGCCGTTATGGATGCTTGATTGGGTTATAGTGTCCAAGAAGCCGCCAAGAGATTGAGGTTTTGTTGTTGGGGAAGGTTGCGAAAGCGAAGCTCGATGGCAATTCAAACAGTTTAGTAAATAATTTTTTTAGTCCAAGTATATAAGAACCACGTTTTATGTAATTAAACTGTGTTTAGTGAACCTACAGAACAATGGCTCTTCCCGATATCAGTTATTCGGTTCAGTACAAAGAAGTGTTTCTGCGGACCCCACCGAACGATGATTGGAACGAAATAACGCTTAACACCGGTAATTTTCTTATATGCTACTTTTAAATTTTTCTAGTATAGGTGTCGAGTGATTTTAAAGAATCCTTGATGAAGAAACGTGTACTATAATAGATACTTTGGCAAAGTTGCATTAGGGGAGGTAGTATAACATGCTGTGTAGCGTGTCGGCACCCAGGTTACACTCGTACGGTAGAAGTCGAAATTAGACATCCCCCTTCCTGATAATACAGTCCCATATTGAAAAACCCGATGTCTTCTATCGATATAGGTCCACACTTTCAATGTGTGTTCTGTCTAGTTTGGTGGTCTGAATGCTCGCTTCGCTCGCATCTCAAAAACAAAAAAATATCCTACATCAATCCTTCTAGTTAAGTATAGATCAGTTGGATAAATAGATCAGAATGTGTTGACACTTGTGTATCTGCGTATTAAAAATACTCCTATCGCTATAACGGTGAAAATCATTCCATAATACATGGCGATATTATCGTAAATATATCGAATACACATCGATACATGTTCAAGTGAGCCTGATAAGAGGTAGGGGTTAAGTACCTGTTCTCTACTTCAGCTGCCTACTCTACTACGACATAAATCGTTGTTGTGTTCTCAGATAAACAATAGACAATGCTCTGCGCCTTGCATCAATACCTACATGGCGTAAATTGATCATTTATAGTACACACTGTTCCACTACCTTCGAGTGCTCGAGAATTTAGTGGCCTGAAGCTCCCCTCTCTATAAACCAACAAAAACTGTCTCCTCTCGAATTGAAGCGTTTTGAGGACTGCCTAACGTTGAACCGACAAACATATGGCTCGAAAGCAGGGTTCACATCCATCCGGCAAGCTATCCAGAAAGTGAATACGAGCAGCTGATTGGCTGGACATCAGCTGGGGAGAGGGAATATTTTTTCCAGACAGGCACTTTTGAAGCAAACCGTACGCATCAGATTTTTCAAATATTTTTCGTTTCGGATTGCGCAGTTCACTAGTGTGCATACGGAATGGCGTCGGGAACCGAAACAGCTGTGGGAGGAAGCGCGGGAAACGAGTTGTTGGCTTGTACTCGGCCAATTCCCCTCCATCTCCTCCTCTGCTTTTTACTAGCTTCTCCTATCCGTATTTCCAAACGTTCCAGATGGATCTGAACCCTGCTGAAGCGTACAGTATAAAACGACAGCCTGCGCAACACAACACAACCCATTCAAACAACTGTGTCCTGTGGAAACTCTGTGTAACCATTTTAAAAATTCCGTGTACAATAAGAAGTTGTGCATTGGTATGATCAAGAAAGTATAAGGTGCAAACGGTGAGAATTTCCCATTCAGGCCAACTCTCCAACTAGCCAAGGCGTGTGGCCCAGACTTTTACTCTAATTGAGGTGGACTGCGCAGGCCGCTAGGACTTTCCGAATTCTGGAAAGCCGTCTGTACTGCCTGTTGGAGCTCACTCACAGGGAGAGATATGTTTATGCATGTTTTGGGGCTTTTATGGTTGTTGTTTTACACCCTGGTGGGCTTATTGTGGCTGGAGGAGGAGGTCGATACCTCCAACTCCTTCCCAGGCACATTTGTCTGCCTGACCTGGGCACCCTGCCGAACCAAGCACTATATGCCCAGTGTACAGCACTTGCACCCATCGTCAGGAGCTGCCTGAGACCCAAGCACCAACTGCTTGGTAGTTACTGGGTAAATATTAGCATCCTGCTGTGACGACCTAATGTCGTCGACCCCATCCAAAGCTGGTAGGTCCATCCTTCCCCACCACGTTTTGGCAAATGAGAGGAGAGCCTTAACCTCTCCCATTTTAATAACCCGAGGATCAACGGAAGCCTGCCCCCAGTTAGAAAACGCTGTTTTGCTAGCACAGGGCAGTGACAGATTTCATGACACGCAGTCCCATCCTCTGCCCCCACAGAACTGGCAGAAGGTGGTGTCTGATTTGCCCATTGGGGGGGATTTAGGGTTGTTGTAGAGGCTCTGTATGGTTATGGCATGGCATACCTCTCAGGGATTCCTCACCGTATTTACCCAGCCTAGGGAACAATTCAGAAGGATTATAATTTTTTTGACCTAGTTTTGATAACAATTGTTAATTTTTTGGCTAAATTTGGAATTCTATGTAGTAATTACTTGCATTCAACTTATAAGATCAATTAAAAGTTTACGTCTAAGCTAAATATATATTACTTGCATTCATTTCATTCAGGTGGTGTGCCCAGCACTCTTCAAGATGTCAAAGCTCAACAGTGGTCTGGAGGATTTGTCTACAAACAAATCCAAAACAGATTCATTTATTGGTAAGATGAATTACTGATTATTTTGTTGATATACATGTATCCTAAGCAGATGAAGTATTAATGGTACCGAATAATTTGCGTATTAACGCTTGATTCGAACTAATCGAAAGAATTACGCAGGTAATGGATAAACCTATTGTTTATCCATGCCTCAAATAATAGTGCCCTTTCACATCCTCAAATGTCAATCAGTTTGGGATACCATTCTGTGGTTTGGTTGAATCTTCCTATGCTTCCATGTACTAATGCCGTTCGTGGTTGATCTTCTATTCAGGCGTTCTATTCACAACGTCTTCGAGATGGTTGAAGAGAGTTTGGATTTACGTCTCGTGGGAAATCAACTCCGTTACAAGTTCACCGACAGTCCAGTTCTTAATGGCATTTCCATCACTGAACTTCCACACCAGATCGTCGTTTTGGTGCCTACAGTATCCAGCCTCCACCGGTTCACGTTTCCTCATCCAAACCATGAGGCATGTAGAACCTATGTTAACGTACCGACCTACTAATTAAAAAATTAACTATGACTGTTGGAGGATTTCGCCTTCAACACTACCTACCTTAGTATCAATAACTTGATTTTAATGTGATGCTCAGTAATTTGTTGTCGTTAGAGTGCAGAAGAATTTATGTGCAATCTTCTTTTGTTGAATATTGGTGGGTGGAATATTTGACTTGCATGCTACTACACAAATGAGCAAAAAGTCGATCTGACCAGCAGAATCTCTCTTTCCTGCAAGAGTTGCTGAATCCTTTTTTAGCTAAAGTAAACAAGGACCTTCACTGCTTAACACACAAAATTCGCTAACCAACTTGTTTCTTATCAGACTGAGAAAGGTGGTCCTTTTCTGTTTGAACTCTTTGTGGAAATGCAACTTTCAATGCTTGAGATCATTGTTATATTTGGATTATTGTTAAATGTAAATTGTGTAATTGTTAAATGTGTTTTCCATTATCTTCTGTAGAATTTGGGCAACACATCTGCTTACTCCATCTTCCACGGAACCAGCATATCAGATGCAATGGAACCGTCTTCATATCACGTTCTCAGCTCAACACCATGTGAGTAATTTTACTCTCTGAGTTATTTTTCTCTCTTGAGTACCTGTACAATGTAGGAATTAGAATAAAAAAGCACAAAATAAAAAAAAGGAAACTGATCTGTAATATGCAACGGTTATATGGCGGATTCACATGAACGACTGAGGAGAAGTGCATCATGGTTGAACAGAGTGGGGACAATACACGATCTAGTGTTAGCATAATTGCAGCTAACTTCTACACCCTCCCTCAATTCTGCTAATACTACTCAGTAATAATTTTAGTAACAATATTATGATGCATAAAAAATTCATTAATACAATAACAGTGTAACAATTCAATATAAATTCAATGACATGCGATGAATAGAGAAAGTTTTTACAGGAAGAGCTTTAGTCATCATGTCAGCTAATTGCTGATCAGAGGCAATATAATGAAATTTAACAAAGCCATTCTCGACTAATTCTTTAACAAAGTGATGCCTGACATCTACATGTTTAGTTCTCTTATTCTCATGTGTTGCAGCCATCTTAATACAAGCTTGATTGTCTTCATAAACAGTTATTTCTCTATTTAGTTCATTTTTAACAAGATCAAAGATTATTTGTTTCAAAAACAATACCTCTGTTAAACAATCTGATACAGCATAGTACTCGGCTTCAGAACTACTCAATGCTACATTACATTGTTTTTTAGCTCGCCAGCAAACTATGTTTTCGTTTAACTTGATAACATAGCCACTAATACTCCTTCTATCTTTTACATCATTTGCATAATCGGCGTCAACATACGCAAAAATGTTGAAGTCAGAGTTTGATGATTTTCCAAAGTGCAATTTCAGATGTTTGGTAATCTTTAGGTAA
>JAVIWC010005006.1:0-11162 GCA_031894815.1 Creontiades dilutus | reverse complement strand
GGATTCCCATCTTCATCGTACATCAGCTCTGTGTCGGAATCCTCATCTTGCACCCCAGCTCTGGGGTTTTCTTCCATGTATTTGTAGTAACTTTCTTCTATATCTTCAGTGTCAATATCCACGCGGATTCCCTTCTTCGGTACAGTAGCTCCTGTAGAACTACCAGCTTCCGCTTTAACTTGAGATTCAATCCCAGCCATGAACGCATCTAAAGGGTCCTCTTCGTCAGATTCCTGCGTTGTAGGTAGAGCGCTCGGGCTGCCTGGTGCCGGAATATAATCCAACCTCGGAGTTTCGTCTTCCTCTTCGAAATATTCATCTTCAGTTTTGGTTCGCTTCTTCGGTATCCCCCAAGAGGCGTTCAACGCGTTTTCAGTTATCGAGGTCATGGTCGAATACCCTTGTTTGGACAACCCGGCGCTTGGCGGCGGTGGTACTGCCGCAGCGCGTTCTGCTCTGGACATTAAACTAAACCCTGGAAAACCGAACCCTTTCGCCTTTCCATCTCCACCGCGATGATAACTCATTTTTTTTTTTTTTTTAAACTCAAAAAACCACTTCAAAAACACCAAATCCAGTACAATCTCTTATCACACTCTCCCAAAAATGGGCACCTCCAACAATGTTACTCGAATCCAAACTTCAAAATTGCAAAAACCACACTCAAAATTCACGTCATATTCAAAATAAGTCGAAATCCTCCCACAAATACCAGACGTGTTCACTTAACAACCATGATAATACAATTTTTGTTTAAATACAGTTTTTCAATTTTATGTCAAACTTCTTCCAATTTTATTCCATGGTCCGTCCCTGTGAAAATACAAAGAATTAAGGTTTTTTTTCGAGAGTCGAATAATGAAAACTGCTCGACAAATGGTGTCGGGGAGGTGTTTTGGGACATTTCACGGTTTGAAAATTTGAAATTGTAACAATTATGGTATGCTATATGATGTCGTATGGTATTGTGCAGTATAAATTCAAATGTTTTATGTAAATTTTACGAATAACGGCAAATTTTTGTCGCAAAATAAACTGTTAAACACCTGGGTACAGTTTTTAAAATCTTTTTTAGTCAATCAGGGGTTTATGTTCCTGAAAATACACGTTTTTTCGCAATAAAACTCAATTTTCTCAAAAATGTCAACATTAAACGATAAAAATTCATTATAACGTTGGAAAGCTTGAAGCTTTTGGGAATTATATAGGCTTGCGAGTTATTACATATCACTGGAATAATGAAAAATAAATTATAGCCTTTAAAAAAGCGTTTTTTTCAAGATTTGACAAACAAAATTACAGCATCATTCTTCACGCTTTAGTTTCTTTTTAAAAAACATTTCTTTAGGGACTGAGAATTTGGGAAATTTAACGCTCTTTCCGGCGGTATCCTCAGATTTGGGAAATATTTTGAAAAATAACGAGTTTTTATGAAAATTTTAGACTAAAAACAGGTTAACAATTTCAACATGGGAAAATAAGCCTTAAACGGCTTTTTTGTCGCAAATTAGTTGTTAAAAACATAGGTGAAATTTTTTTAAATCTTTTTAGCCAATCAGGGGTTTATGTTCCTGAAAATACACGTTTTTTCAGCAATAAAACTCAATTTTCTCAAAAATGTTTCCCCTTAAACGACAAAAACTAACTATACCGTTGGAAAGCTAAAGCTTTTGGGAATTATATAGGCTTACGAGTTATTACGTATCACTAGAATTATGAAAAACTAATTATAGCCTTTAAAAAAAACGTTTTTTCAAGATTTGACAAACCAAATTCCAGCTCATTCTTCATTTTTTCTTTTTAAAAAATTTCTTTAATATGGTAACGCTCTTTTAAAAAACTGAATTCTTTTAAGTTTACTTGAAAATTTTGAGTTTCCGACGGTACCTAGATTTCAATATTTTGACAGGAAGGAGCTTTTAAACGGTTTTAGACGAAATAATCGAAAACAGGTTAAAAATTTCAACATTGGATTAACTCCAGAAAATAAGCCTTTAAAATAAAACTCAAAAAGGCAACTGTAGTCGCAAAACATGTGGGCAAAACATGTGGGTGAGCTTTTTCTATATCGTCGGGTTCCGGGTAAAAGTGACCAAGTAACATTTTTTTCAAAATGAGCTTTTTTGTCATTCCGGTACTAAGGAACGTTGTCTGCTGTGTGTTGTTGCTAAGAACGTTATCTTCAAACTGATGTGCAAGAAATACTTGAAAATAAATTTTACCTGCCTGACCCAAAGAGTTTTATGTGACCAAATGGCATTTGAACTCAACCACAAAACACGAGATGGATTATAAATGTACTAAAAAATGCATGTAAATGTTATCAATTGCCATTTGATCACTTTTAATTTGTAAGATTGCATAGTGGGCAGGTGAAAATGACCAATTACAGTGATAGGTAATGGATAACCTTTTCTAACAGAAATAGGTATATCATTGTTACAAGATGCTTGGCAACACGATAAATAACGAAAAAACTATTCAATCCCTCAATTTCATGTAACTGTGCGACAGATTTTCGAAGAATTGAATTGACCAAATGAGTAAAGCTTTCAAGTCTAGGCAGTTTCAGAGCCTTGAGACTTGTAGAAATGATCAAATAGAGTTTTCCGGAAAACAGCTCTTATTTAATCTGAAGTGAATTTTGAAGCACGATATCTAGCTAACTACCTACAGGATAAAGAAAAATCGAAACATAGTCGGATGAGACATCACACAACCAGTGTTCGTAAGAAGAAAATAGGTGAAACTTCAGATCGCTCCCCTGTAAAATGTTGCAAATGTTACTTGGTCACTTTTACTCGGAACCCCACGATATATCTTTTTACACATTCAGGGGGTTTGTGTTCTTGAAAATCCTCGTTTTTTTGCCAATTTTTTCAAAAAATGTTCCCTAAAAACTAAATACACCGTTGGAATGCTGAAGCTTTTATGAATTATCTAGGCCCACAGGTTATCACGTATCATTAGAATTAGAGGAGAACGAAAGCGATTGTAGTAACTTCATTGCCCATGGAAATTCGCTTAATTGAAGCATCTAATGTGTATAACGTATGGTGTGTGGTATTTTATAAAACTGAATCATCATTTTTAGTTGTTAAGAAACCAGAGATTGTCATGTTCAACTAGAAATTTTAAAGTGTTTTAAGAAAAACGTGAAATGTCCCTACAACACCTCGGTACATTTGCCAGGCGCTTGGGAGAGCAGTTTTCGCGAGTCAACTCGTCAATACGAAAGATGGAAAAGTTCATCGGGCACAACTCGAGTGATATTTACAGCAAAGCTGCAAAAACCGGCCAAAACTTAACCCCAAATGTACAGAAGAACGTGGATTGTTAACTTAGCAAGCCTAAAATTCATTTGAGATTTCATCAACATGGATGTACCACCAGAAAACACGTCTGCTAAGGGTTAGGGCACGTGGGTTTGTCCCTTTCTTATAGTTGAACTAAAATATTGAAGACGAATCCTTAACAGTCATTGCAATGTCATTGAGAAAGGAGCCAATTTCAACCCACACCCTACGTATGCACCTCCAATAGCCAACTACCGACTTCAAACGCTCAATTATCTTGAAAAATCAATTCTAAACGACCGAAATTGAAGATCTAACATCAAAACCGAAGCCTAAATGTACAAAAAACGTGGTTTGTTAACTTGACAAGCCTGAAAATTGCATCTACATTCACTTAACCTCAATGTGTCACCAGAAAACACATCTACTAAGGGTTGGTGACTGTTTATTCATTGTTTATGATTGAAAACTCAAATATTAAAGGCAAATGTTGAACTTTCTGTCAAATTATGGAGTTTGGTTTACCAATAGGAAGGAGCAACCTACAGTTAGTTATAGTATGTACCTACCTACCTACTTCAGATGGCTATTTCCCCTAAACAACCCACTCCCTACTCGATATTCCATGATCTAACATCAAAACCAAACCCCAAATGTACAGAAACGTGGTTTGTTAACTTAACAAGCCTGAAAATTGCATCTACATTCACTTAACCTCAATGTGTCACTACAAAACACATCTACTAAGGGTTGGTGACTGTTTATTCATTGTTTATGATTGAAAACTCAAATTTTGAAGGCAAATGTTGAACTTTCTAGCAAAATTTCTAGTTTGGTTGACCAAGGAACCACCTCAACTTAGTATGTACCTACCTACCTACCTACTTCAGATGGCTATTTCCCCGAAACAACCCACTTCCTACTCGATATTCCACGATCTTACATCAAAACCAAACCCCAAACGTACAGAAACGTGGATTGCTAACTTAACAAGCCTGAAATTCATTTGAGATTCCATCAACTTGGATGTGTCACCAGAAAACACGTCTGCTAAGGGTTGGGGCACGTTTGTTTGTTGCTTCCTTACAAATAAACTCAAGATATTTAAGACTAATCACCAACTTTAGAGGCAAATGTTGAACTTTCTGTGAAATTATCGAGTTTGGTTCACCAATAGGAAGGGGGCACCTCCACTTAGTTATAGTACCTACCTACCTACCTACTTCAGATGGCTATTTCCTCTAAACAACCCACTTCCTGCTCGATATTCCACGATCTAACATCAAAACCAAAGCCCGAATGTACAAAAAACGTGGTTTGTTAACTTGACAAGCCTGAAAATTCAATTTAGATTCACTTAACCTCAATGTGTCACCAGAAAACACATCTACTAAGGGTTGGTGACTGTTTATTCATTGTTAATGATTAGAAACAAATATTGAAGGCAAATGTTGAACTTTCTGTCAAATTATGGAGTTTGGTTTACCAATAGGAAGGAGCTACCTACAGTTAGTTATAGTATTACCTACCTACCTACTTCAGATGGCTATTTTCTCTTAATAAACCCACTTCCTATTCGATATATCCATCAAAATTCCACGATCTTAACATCAAAACCGAAGCCCAAATGTACAAAAAACGTGGTTTGTTAACTTGAGAAGCCTGAAAACTGCATCTACATTCACTTAACCTCAATGTGTCACCAGAAAGCACATCTACTAAGGGTTGGTGACTGTTTATTCATCGTTAATGATTAGAAACCCCCATATTGAAGGCAAATGTTGAACTTTCTGTCAAATTATGGAGTTTGGTTTACCAACAGGAAGGAGCTACCTACAGTTAGTTATAGAACCTACCTACTTCAGATGGCTATTTTCTCTTAATAAACCACTCCCTATTCGATATATCCATCAAAATTCCACGATCTTACATCAAAACCGAAGCCCAAATGTACAAAAAACGTGGTTTGTTAACTTGACAAGCCTGAAAATTGCATCTACATTCACTTAACCTCAATGTGTCACCAGAAAGCACATCTACTAAGGGTTGGTGACTGTTTATTCATTGTTAATGATTAGAAACCCGCATATTGAAGGCAAATGTTGAACTTTCTGTCAAATTATGGAGTTTGGTTTACCAATAGGAAGGAGCTACCTACAGTTAGTTATAGTACCTACCTACCTACCTACTTCAGATGGCTATTTCCCCTAAACAACCCACTCCCCATTCGATATTCCACGATCTTACATCAAAACCAAACCCCAAACGTACAGAAACGTGGATTGCTAACTTAACAAGCCTGAAATTCATTTGAGATTCCATCAACTTGGATGTGTCACCAGAAAACACGTCTGCTAAGGGTTGGGGCACGTTTGTTTGTTGCTTCCTTACAAATAAACTCAAGATATTTAAGACTAATCACCAACTTTAGAGGCAAATGTTGAACTTTCTGTCAAATTATCGAGTTTGGTTCACCAATAGGAAGGAGCCACCTACAGTTAGTTATAGTACCTACCTACCTACTTCAGATGGCTATTTCCTCTAAACAACCCACTTCCTGCTCGATATTCCACGATCTTAGATCAAAACCGAAGCCCGAATGTACAAAAAACGTGGTTTGTTAACTTGACAAGCCTGAAAATTCAAGCTACATTCACTTAACCTCAATGTGTCACCAGAAAGCACATCTACTAAGGGTTGGTGACTGTTTATTCATTGTTAATGATTAGAAACTCACATATTGAAGGCAAATGTTGAACTTTCTAGCAAAATTATCGAGTTTGGTTCACCAATAGGGAGGGGGCACCTCCACTTAGTTATAGTACCTACCTACCTACCTACTTAAGATGGCTATTTTCTCTAAACAACCCACTCCCTATTCGATATTCCACGATCTAACATCACAACCAAAGCCCAAAATGTACAGAAAACGTGGTTTGTTAACTTAGCAAGCCTGAAAATTGCATCTACATTCACTTAACCTCAATGTGTCACCAGAAAACACATCTACTAAGGGTTGGTGACTGTTTATTCATTGCTTATAATTAGAAAATCACATATTGAAGGCAAATTTTGAAGGCAAATGTTGAACATTCTAGCAAAATTATCGAGTTTGGTTGACCAAGGAACCACCTCAACTTAGTATGTACCTACCTACCTGCCTACTTCAGATGGCTATTTCCCCGAAACAACCCACTTCCTACTCGATATTCCACGATCTAACATCAAAACCAAACCCCAAACGTACAAATGACCGTGGAATGCCAACTTTTGACAAGTCCGCCATTCCTCTACGCTACAACCAACCTCAATCGACCACCACAAAACACGTATACCGAAAGTTGGAAAGTACAAGAGTTGTGCCCGATGAACTTTCCTCAACTTTATAATCCCCGTTCAACTTCCAAACATTTACCGGTATAATACGGTCCACTATTCCGCGTTAAAAACGCGAATTAAACACGATAATACCGCACTATATCGTTCGGATTCACATAACCTCGGAAACCCGATTAGATTTCAACGTAGGACGAGGCGTGGAGCCGCATTTTCATCGCGGAACATCTGACAACGGACGACACTTTCAACTGACAAACCGCGACGGAATTTCGCCTGGACAATTTCTACGTCGAATTTTCACCGTTCGATACGCATCGGAAAAGTCCTTAATATAAATGGGTGTACAAATTTCGGAAAAATACGAATAAAAGGAGAGAAAATGGAGTACTCACTTGTAATCATGCGTCGATGGAAGGTAAAGGAACAAACTGGGCGTCAGTGTTGATGGCGACGAGGTGTTGTCGGTGGGAGGCGGAACGCCATATTTCTGTTTTCTACCGTGATCGGCGTCTGGTACACCAAATGCTAACCAAATGGATACGGAAAAGTACATAAAAGAATCTACGGAAATCGGAAATCAACGAAAATCCGTCTCAATGACAGTTTCTGACCTTCTGCTGATAGCACTGGTTGGGTTCAAGGTGTCCAACGTGTTAAAATAGACCAGTTTCCCTCAAATGCTCTTACGGAACATCGAAAAAAAGGTATAATAAATTATGTTTGAGAGTATACAATAAAATCAACGTTGAGATTTGTCATCCAAGTAGGACAAACTTCTTCCACCTCCAAATGTCCAACTGTCAAAACTGTCCTGTTTCTGCTTTTTCTAGCTCAATTTAATTCTATGACATTGCAAATTGATTTCAATGACAGAGCGAATTTACGGATTTCTTATTTCAATCACACCCAATTGAAGGGTATATAATATGCAGATAGGTTTTTTCTTTGTCTTCTGTTGGTAGCACTTGTTGACGTAAAAGTGTCCAACTTGTTGAAACAGTCCGGTTTCCCCAAAATGTTAGCTTAAATGCGTTATCTGATTACGGAACATCGAAAAAGTATAACCAATTCGTGATCTGCGTTTTGTACTCCGAAAGTAGCCAAATGAATACGGAAAAGTAGATACGGGAATCTGTGTGAATGAAATCCAGTCACAGTAAATATACAGGTTTTCGTTGCCTTCTGTTGGTAGCACTTATTGACGTAAAAGTGTCCAACTTGTCAAAAGTGTCCCAATTCCGCCAGATTTCTGTTTCCTACCTTAATGATGTCCGGAACATCGAAAAAGGCATAACAAATTCGTCAGGAAGGTGGATAATAGATAATAATAATTTAATTTTGTTCCGAATGGCACATCCATGCAAATATATTATAACTGTATTTGTAAAAATGGGAGGGGTGGTCTTTTGTTGGACAAATTGGAAGCATTTAAACTGTCCAGATTGTTTAAACAACGCTGGATTCCCTTTAATTGATGTTTTCTATCGTAATTCACTACTTTCCAAACATTTTAGGAAGTGAATACGGTTTTAGATCAACTAAATGATGAAATATAAAAAATTTAAGTTTTATAGGTATTTTCTTTTTTCGCTGCCAGCGTTAAAAGTGTCCTAATGTCCACAAATCTTGGTTTCATAGCGTAATTTACGTCCAAAACACAGAAAAAACAACCAATTAGTACACAAGAATGGAATAAATATACGGAAATTTGTTTCAAATGACATCCATGCATGTACATCATAATTGTAGAGGTGCAGGTATATATGGTGGGGGGGAGAGGGGGCCTGGGACCCCCTCCGAAATTTGGAAAATATAAATTAATATTGTATTTTTCGGTCCAAAATAATGTTAATAAAAAGGAACCTTTGTATCAATTATGTACTTTTTTACATGATTTTACTGAATATTATTTTGGCCTAAATTAGGTACGCTTTTCCCTGAGAAAAGAACCACTTTTCTATCAGTTTTGACATTTTCATGTCTTTGCTTTGGCACATAAACAAAAAATCGTCACGAAAATTACCCACGAAAATTGTCCCAAGTGGCCACAACGATGATTATGACCATCAGAAATGACGTTGTCACCTGACATTTTCATGTCTTTGTTTTGGCACATAAACTGAAAAATCGTCACGAAAACTTGCTCACGCGATACCAATAAATAAAAGTTGGTAGCTACAGCCCTTGAGTCAACACGATCGCGAATTCAATTAAGTACCCATGGGTGGGCGGCATAGTAATAAATAAAAAAAGAAAACACACATGAAAATGTCCCAATGTGTTGCAGACTCGTATGCAAGCGTTTGTCAGCGTCATGGAAGAAAAAGTTTTATAAATTCCCAAATATGGTTCCCGTTCCTGATGATATCTGATTCGTATCAGATAACTCGTCTAATTAGTATCAGATAACTAGTCAGGTTCCAATATCTGGGTTTCATATGGTTCTTACTTGGTTATCATCGTCTTGATGGAAAGAACTCTATGGATTTTTTTTTTTTTTTTTTTTTTTTTTTTTTTTTTTTGAGCTACAATAGTTGAACATGTGATTTTCGACACCTGATTTGAAAAACTTTCCCGATGTCCCTCCGAAAATATTACACATATACGCCACAGTAGAGGTAGCTCGATGCCTTTCCTTGGACAAACGAGTTGAATTAAAAGTGTCCAACTTCCAAGTCAGCTGATTCCTCCACATTTCCATTCGTCAAATTGTCAAAACTGACAGGACCGAAAATCACAGAGATGGTACAAGAAAAGGGAATAAAATCCGAAAGAATTGTGGGAGACTTCAACAGTTTGAAAGCCTTTCCAAAAATCATTTTAATAGTGGGTGTGGGTAGTGGAGTGACCACATTCATTCCGAATCTCTTAATTTGGAGCGTTACATCTGTTTATTCTCGTCAGAAACGTTTCGTCCCGCAGCGGGGACTTCCTCAGTCTAACTATGTATAACTACTAGCATACTTTAGACATCGACATGGTGGTGGCACCACACACCTTTTGTTGTTTGTTACTTTTAGTTTTGTAGTTGACGTTAAACTGCTCACTACTCCCTGTCCACGTACTCAAGTTGGTCATATTCTGTTATAAAAATCAAAAAGGGAGAGAGGAACTGTAGTATAAATTAAAATTATTGAATGAAATTAAAATCATTTTCAATTTCAGCGATCCTGGGAACACCTTATTCAACCTACCTTCCTTACCTTATTCAACTTGGTTTGAAAACAAATGTAGAAATTCACTTTAAAAGATTTCGAATTCATTCCAATCTCATGACTCAAAAAGAAGGTTCCGACACCAAATTAAGGGTGGTTTTTTGGCCATTCCTCACAATTTTGGGGGTCAGGGGATTTTTCATACCTTGGATTCGAATTCAGCACCCAAAAATACGTAGGATCCTACCTACTTAGTCTACTATACGAATCTCGACTTTTTTTTGTGCGTTTAGGGCTGCGTTATTTACACACAGGTATTGGAATAGGAATTCGTCACGAATCACATAAAGGTCAATCATAAAATCACACAATTTTCAGGAATAAATAAAACTATATATTTCCAAATAATATATATCAAGTGTTACGTCATCTGACACAATCAACCTTGAATTATTATAATTATCATAAATTAAGTCTTCATTTTGTACGATTTAACTGAGAACGCACAAGTGCTCAACAAACGTGAGATTGAGTCATTCGGCTCAAGAAACATTTAACAATCATATTTCTACGATTAGGGGCAAAAATTGTTTTAAAAGTGTTGACAGATCAATTAGAGGTATTTAAATTTACTTTAAATTGAAGTCAAACTGTAATTTTAAAGTCTTTGAAGGTGATTTAAATTTAATTTTAATCAGTTGAACACAAAATTAACCATTTGACAAGACGAGAACATCAAATTTTTGATCAGTTTTGCCAATTATAAACTAGTGGTTAAGTCACTCGTTATGCTACACCTCGCAGTTAAACAAGGAGTTAAATAATCTTCTATCTTGTTAAAACACCACAATATTCACGTTTTTCACGAACAATTTCGTCGAAAATCAGTGTGCGTTTGTTTCAACAGAATGAAAATGAACAAATTCTCAAAATAAATGCATTGAAAATTAATAAAATGTTTCTGCGATTTCGAAATTGAAAATGAATAAATAAATATTATAAATCACCTCCAGATTGGATTTTAATTAGTTGTACACAAAACCAACAAATCGTTCGACAACAAGAGAACACCAAATATTTGACAAGTTTCGCCACACATAATCCAGTGGTTAAATTACACGTTATGCTATAACTCGCAGTTAAAACTTTAGTTAACCTTTTACCATGTTAAAAAGTACAATATTCAAATTTTTCACGAAGAATTTCGTTGAAATCAATGTGCTTTTGTTTTTCAACCAAATAGAAATCAAAATTATTACAAAATTTCGAAAAATTGATTAAAAATTGGCCTTCAGAGTGGATTTTAATCAGTTAAACACAAAACTAATCATTTGACAAGACAACAACACCACATTTTTGACAAGTTTTGCCA
>JAVIWC010005005.1:0-10965 GCA_031894815.1 Creontiades dilutus | reverse complement strand
GTGCATGTCCATGAGTTAGAGTCAAATTAATAATAACAATAGCATGATTTTGCAGCAGGGACTAGGGACATTTAGAATTTTGTGTCATTAATGTATGAATATGTGATGGAGGGGTAATCGGTATCATTTGTCCACAGATGGCTATGAGGAGAATTCCTCGAACCAATGAGCCTGGGGATCCAACGCAAGTTGTAGTCTTGCCCTCGGCAAACGCCGTTAGAGCCACCTACGAGGAGGCCTTGACTAGGATATTCGACGATGAGACCCCCATGTGCCCCCCTGAGTCCCGGCCTAAGGAAGAAATGGCGATGTCTCAGCTAGAGGTGATGGTGATGTCGGTGGACGTTATGGCCCAAACCCCCAACCCGACCATGCTGCATAAAATGAGAGGTGTCGCCTTGGAAGCGGCCCACGAGCTGGCCGGCATGATGCCGCAATTCCGTCGTCATCGGATTGAGATGCTAACGGCGCAGAAGAAAATCAATGACCTCAAAGAACAGAATGAGGAGTTACGCCACCGACTCCGAGAGAGGAGCCGCAAGATGGAGGCGGCAATGGCGCTGGTGCGAGATGAAGCAACACAGCTCAACAAGAAACCGCGAACGAGAAGGAGAAGTTCAGTGCGACCCCTAGACTCTGACAGCAAGGACGAGGACACGGATGCCGAGCCCACCACTACCCAACATGAGGCTTACTCCAGCATAGGTGAGGACCCCACTCCTATGGAACCTGAGGTGGAGTTGATGGAAGCCGCCCCACATGAGACCCCCACCTACGGTCCCGACTGCCCCGTCTGTCTGCGCCCAGCAAAGCGCCTCCAGACCTTCAGGTGCCCCGCGTGCAAGGACTTCTTTTGCCGCCTGGTGAAACGCTACCAACGAGGGGACCCCTTGCCCACTGTCTGCGAACGACCCCAAGGAGAACACAGTGCCAAGTGTTCGCGCTGCCGCCGTCAACGGTACGAGGAGGAATTCAGGAAGCTATACCCAGGCCGTGTCTTCCCCTTGCCTAGCCTCCTAGATGAAGGGCTTGCCGACGAGGACGTCGGCCACCGGAAGGGGGAGGGATGTAGGCCCCCGGCCGCCACACCCGCCCCCAAGGAAGATAACCGCAAGGGGTTTCACCCCCCAGCCACCCTCGAGAAGGCGCAGACGGCGGGGAAGGGCGGAGCTACCCCCAGCGTAGCGGACCTGTTCCCCCTCTCGGGCCCCACTTGAAGCCGCAGAGAGGGAGGTAAGGTGGAGTGGGGACTAGACCCACCTCAGGGCTCCCGACCATCAGACGGCAGCCAGTAGTATCTATGCTCTCCAGTGAAAAACACCTCTCTCTCGTGTGTTTAGTCGTCCGTTCCCGTCCCGTTTGTTATTTGATCCGTTCGTTAGAACGCCCCCCAGATCGCGATCCGCGCCGCGCTATACATTGTGTTGTGTTTGTTGAATTTGTGCAGAGTCAGCTCGCTTTTGGCGCGCCTTCCGAAGCGAAGTCGCTACCGTACGTTACCAGGACCCCGGTGTGCTGCTACTCGCGCCACCAGCCACGCGCCACGCCAAGCTACCAGCTCGATTCACACCCGAGCCACGTCAAGCCGAGCCAGCCACGCCAAGCCGAGCCACGCCAAGCCGAGCCACGCCAAGCCACGCCAAGCCGCGCCAAGCCAAGCCAAGCCAAGCCGCGCCACGCCGAGCCACGCCAAACCCAGAATCCCTAGTCAAGTCAGGCCTGTAACCCCCATCACTTAAGGTAGTGTCAGTCAATTTATATTACTCCCTGCTGCAACTAGGTTTGTTCAAATTAGGCCCCTTCAGGGCACGCACAGTTAACTTAACGCTCATTGATATCAAATCGTTCCGCTTCACGGTGTATTGTAGTAAAACTTCTTATTTTGAGTTGCGACCAGCCAAGTTCCTAAATTTCATTAATCACATTTATCGCTTGTTCGTTGATAGCATTGTAATCTCAACAATTTGTGTATTAATTGCCATTATTCGTTGAAGCACGTTACCATTTAAGTTGTATTACTTGAATTTACCAATTTACTATCATTATTTCTATATTTTTGTACGATCTGTTTTACTGGTTAATAAACCACGTGTTTGTGAATTTCGTTACTTATTTCTCTACCTATTCCCTGCAGAGTAATACTGGAAATACGATCGGCGGATCGCTTGAGGCCTTCGAGCTGACGGTGGAAGTTGAGTGGGAGCATTTCAAGGTCACTCGTTCTCTCACCATCGGGGAAAGCCACGCCCATTACGATTGATACGAGTCAATCTTATTTTATTTCCGGTGTCAGTACGCCTTCGGCAGGCAGTTGCTGGGGAGATTGTGATTCGCTATTCATAGTTACGCTTGACGTCTTAGGCGTTCAGCAAACAGCTCCGTTTATGCATCAAAGTTCTATCGCCGAATTTTTTACCCCTACTTCGGATACTACCCCCAAAAGAAGACGAAGCAGCCCCACTGGTTCAGTGGTTGATAAAAAAAGAAAGAAAATACTAACTATAGAGGGGATGGACTCACAAGAGGTGGGGCATATTTCGGTGGGTGACCTCAAGAATGTTTTGTCGGATATCATTGACACGAAAGGATTAGCTAAAAAGGAGGATCTAGAATGTATTAAGGCTGAAATATCCTTTCTAAAGCAAGAAAACCTGATGCTTCGAAAAGAAATAAATAATCTCCAGACAAGACTGCATGCTAATGATAAAAATTCAAGGAGAAATAATTTGATTTTTGGAGGGCTGGAGAGCCATGGTTCGAATGTTATTATGCTGATTGAAGATTTCATCCAGCAAGTCCTGAAAATCGAGCAACCAGTTCTGATCAGTCGTGCTTTCCCTCTGGGTAAGCCCAATATTAAGAGAAGACCATTGCTCGTCGAATTTGTCCGTGGGGAGGACGTGCACAAGATCATGAACAAGGTTTCTGAACTGAAGGGCTCTAACTTTTATGTACATCGAGATTACGCGCAGGAGGATCGGGTTAAAAGAGCCAAACTTATGCAAGTAAAGAGGGAAATTTTAAAGCAATCACCTGGATTAAAAGTAGTCTTCAAACGTGATGCCCTAATGATCAACGAAAGGGCATACGTGTGGCATATGGAAAAAGGCCTTCTGACGGAGGGAGGAGATGATGGAATACAGAAGATTAAGGAAACCACCGGCATCATTCTGGTCGAGAATAGTGGGGAGGTCTCGCGAGTGGATGTTGTTGGAGGATTATGAGATGAAAAGGAGGGGTCAGGAGCGGATGCTGAGTTGCATGGGGATAAAATAAGATGTCTGTCCTACAATGTTTTTGGTTTGAAGAACAAACTTGATGATGAATTTTTTTTCAATTATATATTAACCTTTGATGTATTTATATTATTAGAAACACATGTTAGCCTTGATGAAATGTCCTTGTATAAAAATAAGTTTATTGGTTATAAGTTGTTCTGGTTACCAGCTGTTAGGGAGTCCAGATTTGGAAGAGCTATTGGTGGCCAATTGTACGGCATTTGTAATAAGACTGTAGGTCACTTTTGCGCCTTCCAGAGCCTCGGTGGTATCAATACGATTCAATTTAAAGGAGAAACCTGCTTAACAATTGTACCTGTATATTTAAGAGATGCTACTTGGAATGCTGATTTTTGTAAAATAGAGGAATTGATGGCTACGTTTAATAATCATAAATTTTTGTTGGTGGGGGATGTAAATGCGAGGGTTGGGAACGGCCAGGCGTACGATGAGGATATTTCTGAGTTGTTAGAGCCATATACAATATACAGGAACTCAAAAGACCCGGTGTGCAATGCTAGGGGAAAAAAGGTTCTGGAACTCTGCGAGGAGGTGGGATTAGTGATTCTAAATGGCAGGGCTCCAGACGACCTGATGGGGGAAATTACGTACATCGGAGCACGAGGTAGTTCAGTCATCGACTTGTTGTGCATCCAGTTGAGCGCTCTGGGACTTGTAGATAGTTTCCAAGTGGGCCCTCAAGCATTTTCGGATCACCTCCCCTTGGAATTTTCTCTTTTCGGTCCGAAAGCTTTACTGACGAGGGGCCAACGTTTCCCACCGGCATTGAGGTGGACAGCAAACGATGAACTTCATTTTGGAAAAAAAGTGCAAAGAAGACTGGACCTTGCCTCGGGAGCTGGTCGGTTTATGAGCCAGGAAGCACTGAAGAAAATCATCGTAGAGTGTGCTGATCGTAAGTTATCGGAGAAATATTCGAAAGAGGTGGTTTTTCATAAACCCTGGTTCACATACGAATGCTATAGAGTGAGAAAGCGGGTTTTTGGACTGTTGAGAGCGTATCAAAAAACCAACTGTGAATTTGTTCTTAAGCAGTATAAGTTGGCCGATAAAGAATATAAGAAGCTGTGTACCGAAAAGAAGAAAAAGTACAGTGTCGATTTGGCACTGAGATTTGTGGAAGCTACGGAGGGGAAGGTGTTTTGGAGGTTAGTGGGAGAGTTTAGATTACGTAGCCCGTCCCAGACAAAGCATGTTGGAATGCTCGAGTGGACTCATCACTTCTCTGGATTGTATAACCCTCCCATCTCCTCATTGATGGTTGCTTATGCTCCTCCTGAGGTTCGAGATAGTGCTCTAGATGCTAACTTCACTTTGCAGGAGTTGAAGAGTTTCTTGAGGAATGCGAAGAAGAATAAGGCGCCGGGGGAAGATCGGATCCCGCTTGAGTTTTATCTGAATGCACCTGAGGAACTTCTGGGGATTCTTCTGAGCAACTTCAATGATTTCTTTGAGTCGGGTGTGCTCCCAGAAAGTTTTCGGACAGCCTTGGTATTCCCAATCTACAAGAAAGGGGACCCAACGGACCCATCAAATTACCGAGGCATTTCCTGTTTGAACAGCGACCTTAAGATTTATTCGGGAATGATGGCGGCAAGATTGTCGAGCTGGACTGAAAATAATAATGTGATTTATGAAGGGCAAGCAGGGTTTAGACGAGGGTACTCGACATTTGATAACTTGTTTGTCTTAACTAACATAATACAACTACGGCTGGCTCAGCAAAAAAGAACATATTGCTTTTTTGTGGATTTTAAAGCCGCGTTCGATAGTGTCCAGAGACATGCCCTCATTTATAAGTTATACTCCTCAGGCCTCTCTAGTAAGTTTGTGTCGGCGATACTCCAACTGTACCATAGAACGCTGAGCCAATTATGGTTGAATGGCCACGTTTCCAAACCTTTCGAAACGAATTCTGGAGTTAAGCAGGGATGTAATTTGAGCCCCACTCTTTTTGCTCTATTCCTCAATGACCTGGCCCCTAATCTTGCCGGAGGAATCCTCATCGGAGGGGTGCGCATCAATCTTCTGCTCTTCGCTGATGATATTGTTCTAATAGCGGACAGCCCAAGTGATCTCCAGAGAATGATACGACAGTTATGGGAGTATGTGAATACTTGGAGACTGGAAATAAACTTAGTCAAGTCTCAAGTTGTGGTTTTCAGGGCACATGGAGGGAGGCTGGCAAAGCAGGAAAAATGGTTCATGAATGGCCAAGCCTTGACCGCTGTTAACTCCTATAAGTACTTGGGGGTGGAGCTAAAGTTCAATCTGCGTTTGGACAAGCACTTTGCTGAGAAGGGGAGGTTGGCCCGTGCAGGAGTAAATTCTGTTTGGTCGAGATTGTTTAGATCCAATGACATCCCAACTGGGGCTAAGTTTCAGGTCTTCCGATCAGTTTTGCTCGCTACTATTTGCTACGGTGCACAGGTTTGGGGATATGAGGAGATTGAAGAGCTAGAAAAGGTCCAGCGATTCTTTTTGAAGAAACTATTTCGCCTTCCCATGAATGCTCCAAATTATATTGTATACTCTGAAACGAAACGTGAGCCCATTTACTTTCATACTCTCAAGTTGAATGCTGACTACATCACAAGAGTGCTTAAGCAACCACATCAAAGATTTACGAGACTGACACTCACGGATTCGTAGTGAAGTCGGAGAACCGGACAATCAGTCAGGTAACGTCGCGGAACACGTCTTGTTTCGAGAACGTTCAAGTTGGGAGTCCTCTCCAAATCGTCTCGAATTCTTCTCCTCGGTTTTTTGGATTCCTTCTCCTTGGACATGCAGGTAACGTACATTTCTTCAAGGCGCATGCCCAATTTTGAAATTTCCAAGTTTGAGACCTCCTCCTCTCCAATCCAGTCCTTTTTCCCTCCTACTTTCCTTAGGAGTGGGGGAACAATGAATTTTCATTTGTTCCCCTGGATTGGAGTAGGGAACCAATAACCAACGTGCTTGTATTTGCAAAACACGAGGTTATTGGCACTGGGTGCTGTCAGCAAACTCTCCCTGATTGTGTTTCCCCCAAGAGCGGATCATGTTAATTTTCCATCGCTTTTTCCTGCAATATCAACATGATGCGCCGCATCTCAGGTGTGCTCTCGGGTTCCGTCGTCCTGTCGCCAAGAGTTCATTCACTGGTATGAGTCACGATTTGAACGACGTTGTTAGGTTGTAGGATTGTCGTTCAAATCCGTGGCTCATAACTCCCCCCATGGTTCAAACGATGTCTGGGCAGGAGCGTGTCAGTTGAATAAATGGCGCAGTTTTGTCTGCTGGCTCTTTGTAGTTCTGCAGGCCGACGCGCGGAGCACTGACATCGCGTGTTGAGTTTTTTTTTTTTTTTTTTTTTTTGCACTGGAGCACGCCCTTCACTTTTTGCACTTCACTTGCCTATGGTTTGATTTACAATTTTTTTTTTTTTTTTTTTCTTGGAGTGGTTCAAACAAAAATTATGTTTGTTATTTTGCTATTATTATTCCTAGGTTCTGAATTTGCTAATACTAGTTAAATTACATTAATTGTTAATTTTTTTAGTGTATTTACATGTTTCTTTTGTTTACTATTTGAATTACATTAATTATGTTTTCTATTAGTATATTTACATGTTTTTTTTAATTGTTAATCTTTTAGGAAATTTACATGTTGGTTTTTTTTCTAGTTTAATTACATTTATTGTGTTTTTATTTTGTTTTTTACATGTTGTTTTTTTCTTTAGTTAAATTACATTTATTGTTAATATTTTAGGAAATTTACATGTTTTTTTTTCCTAGTTAAATTTTATTAATTGGTTATCTATTAGTGAAATTACATGTTGTTTCGTTTATTGTTAATTTGTATTGTTGTTCTCAGGCTGAATTGTATTTGCCGGTTTGGCGTATTCGACTTCAACGGCTGGACTTTGATTTGAGTTCTGTTTCGTTATATTTCTTTTGTAAACGTAAATAGCTATTCCTATGATTGCTGTAATTATCCATAATAGGCTTATTGGTCTGAAGTAGTTCATTATCTTGTTGTAATACCGTTCTATTTGGTCATCCTCAATCTCAAAAATAGGTGCTGGGAGGTTTGCTATATTTATACTGTCCATATAATTTAATTTATTTATTTTATTAACAGGTTAATACATTTACACAGCATTCGAAGCCTGTGGGCAACTGTACCAGTTCACTCGTTTATCTTTCGGAGTTACTAATGGTGTTCCAGCATTTCAGAAATTCTTGACAGGTATTATTAAGAATGAACGTCTTAAGGGCTGTTATGTGTATTTAGACGATGTAACCATATGCGGGAATAATGATATTGAACATGATAATAATCTGAAAAATTTTCTCGAAATGACCAAGAAATACGGTCTTACTATTAACGAAGGCAAAAGCACATTCAAGTCAAAGTCAATAAGCTTACTAGGCTACGTAATTTCAAATGGGCAAATCCGACCTGACCCAGAGAGACTACGCCCATTTCTTGAAATCCAACCACCAATGAACCAAGCCTCATTACAGAGAATTTTGAGGATGTTTTCCCATTATTCTAAATGGGTACGGAACTTTTCAGATAAAATCTATCCATTAGTACATACTAAATGTTTCCCTCTCAATGCTAAGGCCTGCGAGGCATTTGAAGGGATTAAACAAGATATTTCTAGGGCAGTGGTCAATGCTATTGACTACAACATCCCAATGACTGTGGAGACTGATGCTTCAGACTTCGCCATATCGGCCACACTCAGCCAACTTGGAAAGCCAGTAGCATTCTTTACTCGCACTCTCAGTTGCTCAGAGAAACATCATTCCATAATTGAGAAAGAAGCGTACACGATCGTTGAAGCTATTCGGAAGTGGCGACATTTCCTAATGGGACGACATTTCCGACTCATCACTGACCAACAGAGCGTTGCATTCATGTTCAATACCAAACATGCTGGTAAAGTGAAAAATGAGAAGATCTGTAGGTGGAAACTTGAATTGTCTGCATACTCTTACGACATTATCTACCGCCCTGGGAAAGATAACACAGTTGCAGATGCATTGTCCCGGGTTTGTGGGTCCATGTCATGTTTGGATCTCCGGAAACTACACGACTCCTTATGCCACCCAGGAATCACCAGGATGTACCATTGGGTTCGCACCAAAAATTTACCGTTTTCGTTGGATGAAATCAGAAAAACAACGTCCGAGTGTAATACATGTGCTCAATTAAAACCTCGGTATTTTCAAGGCGATCCGTCTGCTCATCTTATCAAAGCTACAAGGCCGTTTGAAAGATTGAACATTGATTTCAAAGGTCCTTTGCCGTCACGACACCGACGTCTGTACATTTTGACAGTGATAGATGAGTATACCCGTTTTCCTTTTGCAATCCCTTGTAAAGATTTGAGCGCTAATACTCTTATCCAAAGTATGAAGCAAATATTCTCGGTGTTTGGTATGCCATCGTATGTCCATTCTGATAGAGGAGCATCTTTCATGTCGAGCGAATTCAAAACTTTCTTAAATTCTAGTGGAATTGCATCTACCTGGCTTTTGGAACCTGGAAGGTGTTGCTCAAAAGATCTGTCCATTCCAGCAAGAATGAACCATTTGTTGATGAAGTCGAGTTACTAGAGGCCAACTGGCATTACGCTCACGTCCGCTTAGCAGATGGACGGGAGACTGCCGTATCGACACAGCACTTAGCTCCAACAGGAAAAGACGATGACACTGATATGGTCCTAGCGGAGGAAACGCCGGAAATTCCGCAGTCCAATCCTACTTCACCACATGGTGATGTACCAATTGTAGACGAAACTCAAGTTGAAGAGACGCCAAATTCAAGGAATCAATTGATTCGAAGGAGCAGCAGGGTGAAAAAACCCCCAAGTTATCTTGCTGACTACGTTCCAAAATGAAGAGGGGGAAAATGTGATAAAACTACAGTTCTAATTTATACCTGTTCCCCATCGATTGTTTGTAAGTTACCACGCTGTTCGTAACTATTCATAAAAAACCCGTTGCTTTCAATTATGCGTAATTTCGCTGAATAAAACCTATGTTGAGGTATACAAGTTTTATTACAATACCATTGCAAAAGAATTCTCGATATTTTTCTAAAATTGAAATTAATTGAGGTTTCAAATTATGGGTTATATCTGAATCGATATTTTTAAAAGAAATGAATTCATCAGTTACTCCTACTGTCTCAATATGGTTGGATGTAGATTGACTTTCCTCTATACAATCAGAAGAATCAATGTCAGATACAAAATTTTCAATTCCAGGGATGTGTGTGGTGACATCATGGACAGATGTAAAATGTAAAATCAAAATGTAACAGTTCATCTTGATTAGCAGGAGGTTCCAATACAGACTCATGCATTTCAAAAGAATTTATGGTATTAGTATGAGCATCTGCCTTACTATTATTGGGCTCAATTTTACAAAGAGCTGATGTAAGCAATACTCTATAGCCATGAGACAGAATTTCACGACCTACTACAATTGGATTACCAATGCAATCATCAGGAATGACATGAAATGTAATTTGAATATTATGTCCATTTAAATTAACTTCACATAAAATTTGTTTATCACAAGTAATTTGTGAATTTCCAATTCCACTAAGTATCACATTTTTGTTGAGAGATGAACCTGTAAAATTTTGACTCATGGTGACTGACAAAAGTGAGCATTCAGCTCCAGAATCGAACATGTAAGGAAATATCTCACCTTTATGGGTGAGGAGTCCCCTGGGGTTGACCTCACATATGTCAATGCGACGGCGGTTCTCCCAATTCCCCGAGGCTGAATGAGAAGCAAGGCAGTTGGCAGCCCGTGACCAGGAACCTTACAACGGTGGCAAATGAGTTTCTTGATCTTGTCCGTTGGTTTGGGGGGGTCAGATGTCGATGGGCCAGGTAAAGGGGTTGGGTATTTCTCGTTCGTTGGCTTGGAAAACTTTCGTCAACATTGAGAGGAGTGGTGGTTTTGAAGGCCACAGTACATACACTTTGGAAACCATGTGTAACGAGGTGGAGAAGAAGTCGAGGGATGTTGCTTCGCAATTTTTGCATTTCCTGGCCCAGATGGTGCTGGTGTAGGGAAAGGGCGTTTACCGGTTGATAAGGCTTTCAGCTCCTGGACAAGTTTTTCCCGTATTTGTATTTCAGAGGTATGGGCCAGGTGGCGGGCTCTATTGTCATTTCGTGCAATCTGAGCTAACACTACAGACATGGCGATTTGTTCTGTTGCAAGTCCTTGCCATTTTGAAACGAGAGCGGTGGTATTTTTAGTGAAGAAATTTACATAATTTTTGTCAATAGGCTGTGAGTTGAGGAGGTTTAAAAGGACTGCTGTCGGTGTTTCGCTGACGTCATATTGTGCGAGGAAATGTGTTTTGAACTCATCCCAGGTTAGTTGTGGGTGGGTAACTTGAATGAACCAGGTAGTGGTGGGTCCTTGAAGGGCTTTACTCAAGGCTAAAATAAGTTTGCCTCCATCCAACGGAAATTCTTGCATCAGAATATCTACGGCCATACACCAAGCTTTTGCGTTGTGGTCTTTATCATTGGGGTTGAAATAGTAATTTCATATCTGACTTACAGTTCATATGGTCCAGAATGCGCTGAGCATTTGCCCTAACAAGTCGGGTAGGGCATTTTGGTTAGTGTCATTTCGCATTT
>JAVIWC010005004.1:0-10956 GCA_031894815.1 Creontiades dilutus | reverse complement strand
AAAATACAGTTGACGTAGAGGTGGGTAGTGAGTGAGTGACCTTGTCTCGAATGAACTTCTCTTTCAAGTGAACTTGTCCCAAATGACCTGCGGAGGGAAGACCTGCAGTTCATTACAAGACGTTTGCGACAGCATGACTCCCCGCGGCCGACGTTCGAACTACTCGGAGACCTGCCAAACCGTTCTTCACAAAGTGACCTGCAGTTCACCCATCCGCCATTAGCTCGGGTTTCCTTCTAGTCAACGAAGGACTCCCCTCGAGAGAGTCAGTAGATGACTGTCATTTACCAAATTCTAACGGACGACAAAGATAATAGAGGTTGACGGTAAAGCCACGAGATAGCAGCAGTGGTGGTGACTGTCTTAGAATGGAGACGACGAACTGCAGGTCCCATTCATTCACGAAGTGAGCTTCAGGTGTCGCATTCATCCTCGTGGACTTCTCCCACTGACCTTGTCTCTGGACTGAGTGAACTGCAGGTCGTCTACACCCTCAGGTGACCTGGTTTACACACCTCTAAGTTGACGGCCAATTGTTCTATCCACCACAAGGGCATCTTGGAAATCCTCGCCAAACGCATCATTTGATCTCATTTAACGTCGAATGTATTGATTTTATTCGATTAAATTCAGCTTAATTTATACATAAATGAGTAAAATTGGAAAAACGCACCTGAGGAACGGGAATTCTTTGACGGGCAGCGCGCGCACGCGTCGCCTGTACGTCGTGATACCGCACACAAAACAAATGTAGTCGTGCCAGTTGTAAGACCGGCTTTCCGGGTTAACGTTAGAATTCGCTGAAAAAAGAGATTCAGAAAAAATACAAATTAATATTGACGATTAACGATTTTATTGAGCGGTGGCAACAGTGTTTTGGCATTTTACCAACTGGAAAATCAACTGCGGTAAACCCATCCAGGACATCATATTTAAGAGCAACAACAAAAGTAGTAATTTATTTTATCAATGAATGATGATTATCAAGAAAAAACGCTGCAAATTCTTTCACTGGGGTTTATTATTCAATTGGCTTGCGTTCATGATTTGAATTTCTACTAAGCTTTGGAGTGTGCGTGTTTCACAGGTGATAGAGCGATTATTGAATTTCAGGAGATATGAGTAGAGCGCGTAAATCTGTTGTCAACCAAAATACCTATTTGGATTGATCAGTTGGTCATATTTGTGTGCCTTCTGAAATTCAATAATCGCTCTATCACATGTGAAACACGCACACTCCAAAGCTTAGTAGAAATTCAAATCATGAACGCAAGCCAATTGAATAATAAACCCCAGTGAAAGAATTTGCAGCGTTTTTTATGGTTATCAGAATGCTTCAACCGTGTATCGGCTACAAAGCCTTTTAGGGGTTCACTCCAGTATCCACATTACTACATCACTACGTCACTTGGTTACTGATATCAACACAAAAACAATAATAAACCAAAATAACGCGAATGTTGGCACCATAAATTGGGCCATACATCGGGAATGGTTTGAGCTACAGACCTGGGGAGGGGCTCATTCGATTTCTCGTGGAAAGTTCTTCAAAAAGAGTACAAATTTAGGCCGCCTTGACTTTTTTTAAGGTTTTTAGGGATTTTACAAAACTTTGACAACCCTTAAAGGGCACTTTAAATTAAGTGAGAGGAATTGGGGCGTCTTCGGACCAACATGGATTTTTCCTGAAAATTTCAGATATTTCGCTCCAGCCGTTTGGGGGAAATCATGCATGGCGTACTGCGGACGGACGGAAAAATGTTTATTGCAGATTTGGATTCTACACCCTTTGAAACGTAAACCATGAAATTTTCAGGGGGTGGGTTAGAATTTTTTTTTTTTTTTTTTTTTTCATGAGCGATAAAATGGTTTATTATTGAATGATAAACCAAAAAAAATATATATATATATATCTAGAGATCGGGTTGAGATGTAAAAATGCGGTTGGCGGGGTTTCACTACATTTTTGATGCCGATTAAAAAAATTTTCTTTACGTATCCGCTGTATAAGTCACCCTGTATATATCATTAGCAAACTGAATTAAACCTTTACCAAACTTAATTAAACTCTTAGCAAACTGAATTAACCTTTTCGCAATTAGAATTAAACCTTTCGCAAACTGAATTAACCCTTTCGCAATTAAAATTAAGCTTTACCTCCATATCTGCATTTGCGAAAGGTTTAATTATAATTGCGAAACAGTCAATTCTAATTGCGAAAAGGGTAATTCTACCCTGGAAATTATCAATTTTGGAGTTCCGCCAGTACGACCCTTGGTCCACTTTGTTTTCTGGAATACATCAATGAAATCGCTGACTTAGCCATTATTGGGGATATAATTTGTTATGCGGACGACACTGTGCTTTTATTCTCAGGAGAGGAATGGGATGAGGTTTACAGTAGAGTTGAAAAAGGTCTTTCAATCGTAAAAAATTGGCTTGATATTAATACTTTAACACTAAACGAAGAAAAAACTAAATTTATGACTTATTCACACGATCTCAGAACGCAACCTATGTCTAACAAACTGGTTCTCCATGAACTTGTAACGACTACGGTAGCCATAATTGTAATGAAAAATGTTCCTCCATTAATAGAGTAAATGTTATCAAGTACTTGGGTGTCACTATTGATCGGTTTTTGAAGTGGGATGTTCATATTCAGTTGTTAACGAACAGAGCAAGAAAACTAATTTTCGTATTTGCTAGACTTAGGAAATATTTTGGGATCGCCACCCTAAGAACCATCTACTTTTGTTGGTTTATTATTCAATAATAAACCATTGTAATCGCGCGGGAAAAAAAATTCTAACCCCCCCTGAAAATTTCATTTCATTTTTTTTTTTTTTTTTTTTTTTTTTTATTACCTACCTTTTTTTTTGTGAGATTGTTTCCATTTTGCGAACTATATTTAATTTATACCTAGATCAATTCTTTCATGTTTTCTCAAATCAATATGAATCATATATAAATATATATATATTTTTTTTTTTTTTTGCAGACTCCTTTCCTCTGTGCGCGGAGTTCTCTCCATACAGAGGAAGCAGTTTCCTGGAAGATCTCAATTATATTTTTATTTTATATTTTGAATGTGTATTCTGTTTTGAGTTGTATAATTTTTTTTTTTGTAATACTTATATGGGAAATTAAAAAAAAAATTTGCGAAAGGTTTAATTCAGTTTGCTAAAGGTTTAACTCAGTTTGCTAAAGCTATAAGTCAGATTTCTGTTGTTAATGAGATTAATCAGTGTGTCAATAAAATCAATAAAAGCTAATTAAACAAACTAATTGGGTTCGTTGAATACTCACCGGCGCGACGCCACTGAGCGAGGACGCTATGGTAACAAAAGGTGCAGACTAGAGCGGAGCCATCTTCTCGCAGCTGTTCCGTGTTCGAAGCGCTTTGGTGACGGAGGAGGGCGGGGAAATACGGTGCGTTCCTTCCCTGTAAAAACGACAAAATGAGATGAGAATAATTGAAGTAAAAGAGAGAGCCGATCCCAAGTGGAGCTTAACACGTTCAGAGCTGAGTACCTACAAGCCCCCTGAGTTCAAAAAAGCTTCTCTGCCGTGTCAAAGCCACTGCGTTCAAAAATTAGGTAATAATTGAAGTAAAAGAGCCAGCCGATCCCAAGTGGAGCTTAACACGTTCAGAGCTGAGTACCTACAAGCCCCCTGAGTTCAGAAAAGCTTCTCTGCCGTGTCAAAGCCACTGCGTTCAAAAATTAGGTAATAATTGAAGTAAAAAAACCAGCCAATCCCGAGTGGAGCTCAACACGTTCAGAGCTGAGTACCTACAAGCCCCCTGAGTTCAGAAAAGCTTCTCTGCCGTGTCACAGCCACTGCGTTCAAAAATTAGGTAATAATTGAAGTAAAAAAAACCAGCCGATCCCAAGTGGAGCTCAACACGTTCAGAGCTGAGTACCTACAAGCCCCCTGAGTTCAGAAAAGCTTCTCTGCCGTGTCAAAGCCACTGCGTTCAAAAATTAGGTAATAATTGAAGTAAAAAAACCAGCCAATCCCGAGTGGAGCTCAACACGTTCAGAGCTGAGTACCTACAAGCCCCCTGAGTTCAGAAAAGCTTCTCTGCCGTGTCAAAGCCACTGCGTTCAAAAATTAGGTAATAATTGAAGTAAAAAAAACCAGCCAATCCCGAGTGGAGATCAACACGTTCAGAGCTGAGTACCTACAAGCCCCCTGAGTTCATAAAAGCTTCTCTGCCGTGTCAAAGCCACTGTGTTCAAAAATTAGGTACTTGACATAAACCTTGTATGATATTTATTCCTGGTTCAAAACATTTTTCTGTTTATATACTAGCAATCACCTATTTACTCGCTTTACATGAATCATCATGTAATTACCCTACTTGGTTCGGTCTTGTGTAGGTTTCAAACTTATCCCGCAAAATTTCTGGAATTTATGCGCTTATCGATTAATTTTAAATTCGTAAAGGTTATTCTGTATAGAGTTGTGTTCAAATTTGAATCGAATTGTGATGGAAATGAGGCAAAATGCATTTACTGGTGTTGCGATTAAGGTTGGCCGTCGAATTGGGGGACTTGCGCCTTCGCGGTTTCTCGAGGTGAGAACTCTTGGTAGTTTCAACGGCAATCGCAGTAAGTCACCATCGTTACTCCCTCTCGAATCTTCTACCGGAATGTATTGAGATCCGTGAATCAGTAATACAAAAGCATGTGCGCGTTAATTTCGATTTATTAATACAGTAACTTCATGAAAAAAAACATTCAATACAAAAGCTTACTTCACAACAGCTGATGAAAAAAAACACACCGACACCTGGGCTTATCTATTGACTGCCCAGAGCAATTGTTTTATGTTGCCAATGTGTGATTTTTCTTTTTCACAACACTTCCCCTAAAAATCACCATCATCAGCTGGCAGCTCCATTATGCCTATCAGGCAGCATAAGTTCTTGAACTGCTGTCCTGAGAGGGGCTTGGTGAGCAGATCAGCCTCCTGCTCACTCGGCGAAACGTATTCAAGGTTCACCTCACCAGAACTTAATTTTTCTCTGATGAATTTTCTCCTGATGTCGATATGCTTCGTGCGACTGTGGAAAATCGGATTCTTCATAAGAGCAATAGCGCTCTGATTGTCCACCTTGAGCACTGGTGAGGTAGCACAATCAATTTCTTCTAGAATCCTCTTCATCCAGACAGCTTCCCCTACTGCCAAACAGGCGGCAACAGTCTCAGATTCTGTTGTGGAGGTCGAAACACACTTCTGCAATTTGCTTGACCAAGCAACAGGCCCTCCAGCATACTTGAACAAAATTCCAGAAGTTGATCTTCTTGTTTCCCTGTCACCTCCGTAGTCTGCATCTGAAAATGCTTCAAGGTCATTTCCATCTCGTCTGTATAATATTCCAAGAGACTGAGAACCCTTAATGTACTTCAAGAGACGCTTCACCATTTCCCATTCCTTTGCACTAGGACAATCCATCTTCCTTGAAAGAAATCCAACAGCAAAACTGATGTCTGGCCTCGATGCTAGAGAAAGGTACAAAAGTGATCCAATTGCTTCACGATATGGTACCTTAGTTGTCAACTCTGGTCTCTCCAAATCTTCACAAGATCCTTTTTCAATGGGTGTTGAAACAGGGTAGCACTCCGTCATTTGAAATCTATCCAAAATCTTCCTAGAATACGCTTCTTGTGAGATGAAAACTGACCCGTCCTTTAGTCTCTGAATTTGCAGGCCAAGATAGAATCTTGCGTCACTAACTTGCACCTTGAATGTTCCAGTGAGAGTTGCTATGAACTTATTCAAATCCTGTTCATTCCTACTCCCTATCAATCCATCATCTACATGAAGAGTCATCATCAAAGTCTTCTTTGAATTGACGAAAAGACATGGGTCATTTTCACTTTGAGTCAGGTCGCATTCACTCAAAAAATCCGTGAATTTCTTATTCCAACACCTTGGCGCCTGGCGAAGGCCATAAATGCTCTTGTGCAGTTTACACACCCTGTCTGTGCCATCCTCATACCCTTCTGGCTGGTTCATGAAGAGATCAACATCCAGTTCTCCATAGAGAAAGGCAGATTTTACGTCAAACTGGAGCATAGGGAGTCCTTCACGAGCACTCACACTCAATAGAGTGCGAACTGTATCCCACTTGACAGTTGGACTGAAGGTCTCAGTAAATTCTATACCTTCACGTTGCAAGTAGCCCTTGGCAACAAGGCGTGCCTTGTAGCGCTCTACTGAACCATCAGCATTATACTTGACCTTGTACACCCACCTACTATCAATAACCTTCTGAACTGTAGGTCTAGGCACCAAATCCCATGTATGATTCTCATTGAGTGCGTTTATCTCCTCAATCATGGCAATCTTCCATCTCTTAGCCTGAGAACTATTAACAGCCTCTCTGTACGTTGATGGTTCATGCTCATATGCTATCATAGCAAAACTTTCCGAGGTTCCAGAATTTCCAGTCTTCCTTCCACCAAGTTCATAATCCTTGAACTTATCAGGCTTCTTCAGCTTAGACCGATCTCGAAGTGTCCGCTGGTGATTTTCTTGAGTTGAAGTCTCATTTCCTGGTGTTATATCTTCTGAAGCTGGTTCTTCTGTCACGAGCTTGTTATCCTCATCAGCACTTCCTTCAGAGTCAATGTTGTCATCACTCCTATCACTGCAGTACTTGAAGACAGCTGTCGACTGTTTTTCCACTTTGAAGAGAACATCTCTGGACAAAACCACCTGAGAAATCTCGGAACCCAAACTCGAAAGCCATCCTTGTCTCCACAGTACCCAACAAGAAATCCTCTTCTTGCTTTCTTGTCAAATTTCTGACGTTTTTCCTTGGGTACATGTACAAAGCATTCAGTTCCGAATACTCTGAGATGACTAATCACAGGCTTCTTCTTGTACCAAAGCTCATATGGAGAAACACCAATCTTTGGAGACGGTCCTGTTCGGTTTAGAACATAAGCAGCAGTCATTACAGCCTCAGCCCAAAGTTTCACCGGGAGTCCAGAAGCTTGTAGCATGGTTCTAGCTGATTCCACCAGGGTCCGATTCTCACGTTCTGCTGCCCCATTTTGCTGAGGCGTGTATGGCATAGAGGTGCGGTGATACATACCATACTCCTGAGTGAGTCTTTGGACATCCTGGTTAACAAACTCAGTGCCATTATCCGTCAAAAGTTCCTTGACAACATGACCAAGTGTTTTTACTTCTGCTAAGAACTGCTTCAACTTCTCCTTAACTTCTGACTTCTCCTTCAGAATGAAAACTGTCCGATACTTGGTAAACTCATCCTTGAAAACAACGAAGTAGCGGCTTCCCCTGGGCGATTTTTCAGGCATAGGTCCACACACATCAGCATTGATTCTGTCACCTGGACCAGTTATTTTCTCCTTCCTCTTACCAAAGCTCAAACGGTGCATTTTACCAGTTATGCAGGCATCACATAGCTCTGATTTCAGTTCACCACTGACGTTAATGCCATTTTGCTTGAGGAAGTCCAGAACATGGCGCTTGCTCTGATGGGCAAATCTTTCATGCCAGAGCTGTAGGTCATGTTCAGCAGCTATGTTACTTTCAGCTGACGTGGGTATCAACACTCTCATATCCATGACAAATAACCCATTCATTCTCGTAGATTGAGCAAAGGGAACCCTACCCTTATAAAGGTAACACTTTTCTCTATTCAAAACAGAATAGTACCCTTTATCCAAGCATGACACCATAGAAAATAAATTTTTGTTAACGTCAGGAACATACCAACAATCCTGAAGATAACCTTTCTTGGGTTTCCCATCAATTATCATCTCCACATTGATCATTCCTTTCCCCAGAACCTTCATCGACTGTCCATTCCCAACTTGGACGTATTTTTCTGGTGAAAAACTCTCAAAAGTGGAGAACCAGTGACGGTTCATAGTCATGTGCTGAGTGGCACCTGAATCGGCAATCCATACATCACCATAGCGTCCGGATGTGATAACATCAAGCTGGCTTACATACGCCGAACCTTGTTGAGCATCAAAATTCGGTGTTTTATCAGACTTAGCTTTCTTAGGGTTTTTACAGTCTCTCTTAAAATGTCCCGCTTCACCACACTTATAACACCTCGGAACAAAGGGTTTAGAATCTGAGGACTTATCGCAACTGCCACTAACACCACCCTTATCATTCTTTTTAGACGTGTGGAATGGCTTCTTCTTAGTGGCCAGATATGCAGCATCATCAGGCGACCCACCTGAACCTGTCCTTTCACTAAGCCGCTGCTCCACCACGCATAACCTTTCCCTAAGATGATCAAGAGTACGCCTCTCCTTAGGTACTGATTCCCATGCGTTTATAAATTCATGGTACTCGACCGGCATTGTATTTAATACACGATTTAGGAACAGAGAGTCTGGTAGCTTAACTTTATCTTCTTTCCAAGTCTCATCTTGGATTTCCATCCAAAGTTTTTCCAACTTAGCAATATGTTTTGCCACCGAATCAGTGTGCTCTTTTTCCTTTATACTGAAAAACACGTTGAAAAGTCTGTCCTGCCTCTGCTCTGATCTCTGTTCATACACAGAATGTAATTTATCCCACATTTCTTTACTTGTTGAACACATATTAATCAGTTGCCTTACTTGACTTGATAAACTCGTCACAATAAGATTTTGAGCAGTGAATTCGGACTTCCTGAAAGCTGCTGATTCCTTTTCAAAAGTTACCCTGTCCTTGTTGGGAGCATCTTCATCGGGAGACACGGGAGGTTTAACTTTACCTTCAACTATGTCCATACAGCCATTCACGTTCAGTTGAATTTTCACTTGGAACTTCCAATCAACCCAATTGGATTGACCCTCCAATTTGTCAATCGAAATTCGCGAAACTTCCATGGCTAAACACCGGACCTGTAACGTTGGTAAACTCCGCACTCGAAAGATCGTCTCACACAACAAATTAAACAAAACTTTCGCGCACTACTGGGGCCCGATAACCTATTGAGATCCGTGAATCAGTAATACAAAAGCATGTGCGCGTTAATTTCGATTTATTAATACAGTAACTTCTTGATAAAAAAACATTCAATACAAAAGCTTACTTCACAACAGCTGATGAAAAAAAACACACCGACACCTGGGCTTATCTATTGACTGCCCAGAGCAATTGTTTTATGTTGCCAATGTGTGATTTTTCTTTTTCACAACAGAATGGATAGCCATGACTGAAATCCTATCTGACTTTAGTTATAGCTTTAGTTATAGTTATAGTTATAGATAGTTTTTTGTGAGTTTTTTAAAGATATTCTTGTTTGTTGATTAATGCCTTTCAGTTCCAGAAAAAATGGGAGATTCCCAAAAACGAGCCAGGCCTTCTAATTTCTCTCTAGACGAGATGCACCTGTTCACAGAACTCCAATCGGTGCTCAACGAGCTGAAGCACTTCAAAAGCACTTGCCTTGGAAAGGCGGAATTGTTTTAGGAAATCAGCGCTGTCCAGGTTGTGGAAATGATCTTACTGCGTTGGAACGAAATGCGAAATGCAGCCGCCATTCCTCGTCCGATAATGACAAGGAATCGTCAAAAATCAAATTATTTACGACGGAGTTCAAAAGACTTATCGAGACTTATCAGTCCGTTAACGAGTTAATTGAACGAATTCGGCCGATTAAAGTTTGACGAGCTCGTTAATACTAATGGGCGTTGGGGCTCCGTGGAGAAAGACAAATTGGTCTAAATTCACGGCACGTTAAACTGGTTGGTGAAAGTGGCCTTTAAACCAAGTTTAAAATTAAACGAAGCTTTGTCCCCTATTTAGAATGAGTTGAAAGTAAATTATCTTTGTTCTCAGTTGAAACTCACCTGAGGGGTCGAATAGAGAACGCGGGCGAGGGTGAGGTCGGAATGGAGGCCGCAAAGGTAACAGTAGATGGAGGAGCCCTGGGGTTGCGGCGGGGTCGCCATGATGGTCCCGTTGGCGCAGGCTTGAGGTAGTTCGTACCTGTCGGAAACAAATAATATCGAACTCTTTTACGTAATTCATGGAAAACTTAAAACACACTGACTTAATGTACTGAAAATGGAGTAAAACAACACTGATGGGGAAAAAGGTGGTATGTTCCAGGCAGGGTACGCGGATGATGTGATAGTGTCGCGGCTCGTACGTTGGAGTTTGTACAGTATAAGGTAAACCAGGCGATGAGGAGAATTACGAAGTGGATGGAATTCAGATTCCTCTTCCTGGCCATCCAAAAGACGGAATTGAGATGACGGTGGGGAACTAACACATTGAGATGTCAGCGGTAGTGCGGTAGTTGGGAGTAGAGACGGGCAATCCGCTCATGAGGTAGTAAAAAGAACTAGTTTTTGAAAGTAAGCGAAACTGGGGCTTATTATTCAATGATTCATGATTTGAATTACTACTAAGCTTTGGAGTGTGCGTGTTTCACAAGTGATAGAGCGATTATTGAATTCCAGGAGGCACACAAATATGATCAAATGATCAATCCAAATAGGTATCTTGGTTGAGAACAGATTTAAGTGCTCTATGCTTATCTCCTGAAATTCAATAATCGCTCTATCACCTGTGAAACACGGACACTCCAAAGCTTAGTAGAAATTCAAATCATGACCGCAAGCCAAATGAATAAAATTGAATAATAAACCCCACTGAAAGAATTTGCAGCGTTCCATGCATATCAGAATGCTTCAACCCCTGTACCGGCTACAAAGTCTTTTAGGAGTTCACTCCAGTATCCACATTACTACATCACTAGGTTACTGCGACCAAAACAAAAACAATAATTAAAAAAAAAAAAAAAAAACGCCAAATTTAGGCTGCCTTGACTTTTTTGAGGTTTTTAGGGATTTTATAAAACTTTGACAACCCTTAAAGGGCACTTTAAATTAAGTGAGCGCTGGCTCAAGAATTGGGGCGTCGTCGGACCAAGATGGATTTTTACTGAAAATATCAGATTTT
>JAVIWC010005003.1:0-11155 GCA_031894815.1 Creontiades dilutus | reverse complement strand
CCTTCAATATATTTCTACTAATAACAGGCTTGCCAACCAATGCAATTATTTATAAATATTGCTATCACTAACTTCAGTGTATCAATTGCTATCCTACCCCAGGTACCTGAATTCGGTTATTGCTAAATAATGATGAACAGTGAAACACAGTATCAACTAACTCTCAAACATTCGCCTTTAAAGATAAAGAAAACCACACAAAGTAAATCGATCGACCTGTGGTCTTCGCTTGGGCGACCTGGTTAACAGCCACTGGTTGGGTGGGGGTCCTCTTAAATACTGCACAGTACTTCAATACATTGTTGCTGTTTCCCAGGTGGGAAACCTTACAGCTAACTAGGAGCCTTCTTAAGTAAGTGACTTGAGGACGATAGGGAGAAAACTGATCTCCTTCTTAGTACGCATACCTGTTTAGATTTGCCACCACGTCGTTGGGTGGTTGTTGTGGCGGCGGGGGGGCATCCTTTTGAGGACGCCACACGTCCTGCCTCCCTTGGTACGTGGCTGGGGGGCATTTTGTTGATAACGCCTCACTCCCTGCCTCTTTTTTTTTTTATTTTTTTAAGGTGTGTGTATATATTTTTTTTTTTTTTTTTTTTTTTTGGGTGGGGGTGTGTTACAGTCGTGGTCGTCTGTAGTGGGGGAAGTCCAAGTGTATAAATTGCGTCGGGATGGGGGGTGTCTGGGTGGTTGGTTGGGAATTGGTACTGGGTCGACCAGTACCTGTACCCCCTCCAGTAAGTAGTTAATATTTAGCCGTACGGTGTGGTTTGGGCGTCGAGGAGTGTCCGTCCGTCTGTCTGTTTTGTCGTTGGCGGCGTTGCCTGCGCTGCTTTCCTCTGGTTGGTGGGTGGTTGTTGGTCCGTGTTTGTGGTCGCGTGTACATGTTCTGTCGTGTTGTGGGGGGGGGAGTAGGGGTTAGGGTCATCAGTGGTGGGGGTTGGGTTGTCGGTGGTCGGTAGAAGGGGTCCGTGTGTCGGTTGAAGTATTGTCGTAGGCCGTCCTGTATTAGTTGTTCCAGGGTAGGGGGGGTAGGTGGGTTGGGGGGGTTTTGGGGGTTGTTGTTTGGGGTAATGGTCATCCGGGCCATAGAGGATGCTAGGTGGTGGGGGTTGGGCAGGGTGGGTGTGGGCTGGCGAGGTGGGGTGCTGCTGTCGGTGTGCAGCAGCATCTCCTCTTGCTCCTGCTGGGGTGATGCTGGGGGTGTTGCCATTTTCGCTGATCTTTGCATCCGTAGTCGACCGAGAACAGAAAATATTGGACAACACTTGTAAGTTTGGGTTGACATATCTTTTTAGTTGAGATACATGTTGGGTTTTAATGTCGTTGGGGTTGGATATATTTTGGAGCTGGTATGTTACAGGTGACAGTTGGTGGGTGATTGTATAGGGGGTGGTATATTTATATGCCAGTTTGGAGTTAATGTTGTTAATTTTTGAACTCAACGTGTATTCTTTTATGAGGACGGTGTCACCTACTTGGAATTGTTGGGGGGTGTGGCGTTTATCGTAATATCGTTTGCGTGTTTGATGCGCTTTGACCATATTCGGTAGGGCTTGCGTCCATAACTTTGTGGTGTCGGCGGTTGTTTGGGGGGAGTTGGGAATGTCCCATGCCATTTAGCTGGGGTGTACTGTGTACTTGCATGTATGCAGGAGTTCAACCCTTGTTGGATGTAGGTTAAATTTGTGTCCCAATCTGTTTGGTGTTCTGCATGGTATGCAGTGATGGATGGATATGGTTAGTTGGCCCCTTCCCGATTTTAGAATCTGCCGCCTTGGGAGATGAGTCGGACGCCTGCAAGCGTCTGAATCATCCTCTGAGCGTGGCGGAGCATTACTTGATGCATCCACCTGCTCGGAAGGGGCAACTATACCATTCCGTCACCTCACAACCCTCTTAATGGTCTACAGGACCCTGAATTACACCGACTACTCCTAACACCCGTACCATTAGAATGACGACAAGTAAACAAAATTATATTCCCAGATAATTATAGTACCTTAACTTTAAAGATAAAACAAATCATACAAGTAAATTAATATGCAAAATTACACAGGGAAACACCCGCACCCGCTTAATGTTCTAAATAATCCCCGAATTACACCAACTGAATCCTAACACCCGTACTATTAGAATGACGACAAGTAAACAAAATTATATCCCCAGATAATTATAGTAAATTAAACTTTAAAGATACACAAATCACACAAGTAAATCAATATGCAAAATTACCCAGGGAAACACCCGCACCCTCTTAAGGTTCTAATTAATCCCCGAATTACCCCAACTGAATCCTAACCCTCTTACTGTTCTAAATAACCCCGATTTAATAACACCAAACCCCGATTTAATAACACCAAACCCCGATTTAATAACCCCAAACCCCGATTTAATAACCCCAAACCCCGACCCCTGATTATATCCACTAACCCCGCTGCACTTGCCGCTACGCCCGACTTGTGCCAAATTCGGCTGAAGATTTTGTACAAACAAAATACACTGCCAATCCAGACCACGACTGACCAGGAGGTCGGACAGGTAATCCTAGGAGTGATAGAAAATAAGCTCACTCACCAATCAGCAGAACCGACCAAATCCACATCGTATTACCGGCACCTCCGTTTTAGTCCCGTGCTCCCTGTCGAATGAATTTAATTTTTCTACTTCTCGACTCGCGGCGACAGCCGGACGTGCGAAGCAAACCTCAGCACATTCCATCCTTCCGCCGGGGGTCGCTGGGCGGAAGACTGGGATGTTTGGCCGAGTGAATGCCCGCGCCATCTCACGGCTGTAGCAGCGAAGCTCACCCTATCCCCTGGTCAGTCATGTCTCCTATTGGGGCCTGGCGGCTGCGGTGCAGATTCAGGCTATCACACTCGTCAAAAACGAATTAACACTGTATTTAAAATGAATAATGAGAAATAACTTTGAATTATAACAAGATAGGCCGCGGAACTCCCTGACTACACAACAGCTCGTAATAGAATCATCCATAGACTGTCCTGCGTAGAAACCACCATAACTACCGCCCGAGTCAGAAGTAGGTACTGCTCGAGTCAAAATGTCATTCCCTTAATATTTGAACTTGCAGGGTGAACCGCATGGAGACCAACAGTGGTAGGCCCATCATAGAATTTCTGTCACATATATATATAGATATATAAGGTTCAAGAAATAATTATACGCAAGGTTTTGGAAATAGACATAGTTATTTATTCAATAAATGTATTTATTGCTCCAAGAATTACTATGGGCTCCTATTAACCACGAGGTGGAAAAGGTTTTGGTATTCCTTTAATATTTTTATTTTTATAAATAGCACCGCAGGTGGTATTAGGTAAGGAGTTCGGTTAATAGGATGGATCTGGGATATTAATATCAAGTTGATTCAAATACAGGAATTGAAAGAACGGATTACCTGGGGCCCGTTGCACAACGGACTTGTAACTAATACTATTAGTAAGCGAACTAATAATTTGTAATTTGTGTTGCATATATAATCAGAGATTATGTTTCTCTTCAGATACCAGGGAGTAGGGGTGATTCGATATAAAACACGTTTATAGGTTCGAATAGCAAATAAAGGATTTTATTGTAAGAGAGAGGGTTGAACGTCATGCGACTTAAGCTTCTCATACGAGACTGCCTACCTCCTTTGTTTACCTAGAACCAGTCACATTCCTCATGGAGGTTGTACGCATGCGCGTCTATTGATACCTGGCGAGGGTCGCCGACGTATCCAAAACATGAGGTTTCTGCTAACACGGCCAGCCCTGACCTTGTCAAGCCCCATTGACAATAAGAAAAATAAGATTATAAATATCGTAAGAATTTTGAAGTCAGGAGATTACATCGAGAACTTCGTAAAAGGTGTGACAATTTTAGTCACAATAAATTACATACTTTCCTAGTAGTGACTGGGCTCCTTAGGGTAGGGACTATGCAAAAATAAAATATAGGTACTGCCAACTTTTTGTAGTAACATTTGAAGTGATGTTTTGGGGACTGTAGTCTTTTGGAGCTAATTGTTTTTGAGTTTTGACGAAGGGGAAAAGCCTCCTTTGAAGGAGGTGGCAAAACCTTCGTAAGAAGTTACGTTAAAGATGCTCTCCTAGTGCACCTGCAAAGCGATTTAAAAAAAAGGAAATAATGCGCAATGACGTAGGGCAGTACCATATGCATACATACAGACACGTATTATCATTACATATACCAATAAAAGGTAATATTACGAAAGTTATTATATATAGTTATTTACACATTAATGAACATGTTGTTATCACTATTCTTTTCGTTGTTGACATTGTTGTTATTATGAATACTTAAATTTATTTGTTATTATACAACAAGAAAATATTACATCTAGCTATACACATAATCAAAAGCATAAGCACAAATTAACATAATCATAAGCACATAAAAAAATCTTTATCTTGAATGCAGTCGATCTGAAAAAAAAAATCGTAATGTGAAGATTAATTCATTTATGAAAAAAAGGATTGGTGATAGAGAGAGAGAGAGAGGTCGTACAGAAACGTAGGACTGCAGTGCCGGTCACGTCGGCCATACCTGACACTGTGGCCGTAAATGTTTGAAGGAAATATTCCAGTAAGAAGTGCGAAAGTGGAGCTATACGCAAGTAGCAGGTAGCTCTTGCTCAACCTTTCAAATGGTTTTTTTTTCTTTTTTAGGTTTGGGCGAGGTGCAGTGTGACTTACGTAGACGACCAATAGCTAGAGCTTAACATTTTCGTTGTATTTTTTTTTCTCAACGGTCATATGACAGAGTCGTCTAATTGTTGCCTTGAGAAAGGTTTGGAAGCGTCGTCGGTTACCGACTTGTTTTGGAATGTGCATTTGTTGAGCCTGCGAGCAGACTAGCTCATGATGATAAATATAGTAATTATCGAGTGTGGGAATTCTCGACTGTATAACTGAGGTATGTAAGGGGGTTGATCAGTTTGTTGTTCTAATGCCAGATGTTGAGGTCGGTTTTTCCGACGAATGGATAATATGGATAAGGAATAAGGATATGGATATGTGATTGATCCGGTCATTCCGGCAGATGGGGTCGGTTAGTCCGTTGTCCCATTTATAAATTGGTCCGGTCATTCCGGCAAATTTTATTGGTGCAGTGGGGTCGGTTAGTCCGTTGTCCCACTGCAAATTAGACCGGTCGTTCCGGTATATGGGGTCGGTTAGTCCGTTGTCCCATTTATAAATTGGTCCGGTCATTCCGGCAAATATTATGGGTGCAGTGGGGTCGGTTAGTCCGTTGTCCCACTGCAAATTAGTCCGGTCGTTCCGGTAAATATTATTGGTACAATGGGGTCGGTCAGTCCGTTGTCCCATTGTACTTTGTGAGCCACGGTGATTAGTGAAAATGTTGAAAATAAAAAAATAAAATCTCAACCTTCGTAGATCTAGGCGAAAGCCACTCGAAGTATCTCAATCCCCCTAGCACCCACTAAGTTGAGAAAAATGGAAAAATAGAAATGAAAAAATATACAGTGCTTTTGGACAAACCGAACTGCTGGCGAAAGCAACTCGAAGTCTCTCAATCCCCCAGCCAGATACGGTAGTCCGCACAAAAAAATGTGGCTTCACTGGCAAAAATATAAACCATTTCTGGTTTTTTTTTTCTTTTGGACATGGCATTGAACAACAAACTAAATATGAAATTCTGAATTTCCCAATTACTCGTAGTTGAATTTTCCCTGTGATCAGTTCGGGGTGCTTTTCAAATAGGCGGGCGCCCTTCTACATAGTGGATATAGGTATAGATATTACGTAGATACTCTACCAACTATGAAGTTGAAAATGGTAAAGAGGCGGAAGCGCTTCCTTCAAATCTACAAAGAGAGATAAGAAAAACAGGAAAGAAAGGAAATGAAGATGGCATGCAAAGTTTAAACCCCGAACGGATACACATGGGAAAATGAATAGGAATTTCGAACGTTATCAAATTTTTTGGTCGTCATTTTTGTCATCACTGTCACTCTCGTCTGAATCTATGAGTTGGGGCAATATGTCTGAACAATCATTTAATTTCTTTAAATTTTCTAAAGCAATTTTCGTTTGAAATCCAGAATTTAAATCTTTTATTAGGTACCTTTCGTTGCCAAGGGATTTTTCAATACGATATATCCCGCGGAATTTGGGCTCAGTCTTGTGGCGTAACCGCGCCTCGACTTTTCTTAGTACTAGGTCACCAACTGAAAGGGGAATAATTTTTGAACCTTTTCCTGCGAAATTTTGTATATCATACCTCTGTTGGGCAGAAATGTTTTGCGCAGCTTCTTCCCGTATCTGCGGGAGACGCGCACGTTCTGAAGGTGACAAACGTTCTGAAATGTCAATTCCTGTAGGAATTCGGACTGTTATGACTTAGCTATGAGGAGCTGTAATGGGCTGAACTTAGTTGTTTTATTGATTGTACTATTGATCGTCAATTGAATTTTGCCTGCAAGTAATTTTAAAGAGGCTTTCTTATCCATGTAGAGAGATGCCGTAACACAGTCTGTGATGACTCTCATGAATCTTTCAACTTGTCCATTCGCGCGTGGAGTTCCAACACTCACACCGTGGACTTCAATACCAATCTTTGAACAAAAATTTTGAAAAATTTCCCCTGTGAAAGAAGTACCTTGATCGTAAATAACGCGCCTAGGAGTACCGAAAAGATTGATAAATTCCTCTAGGCAGTTAGTAGCTACTTTGGCCGTCAAATTTTGAGTATATTTGATGAAAACATACTTGGTAAATCCGTCAACAATGACACAATAATACGATTTGCGGTTTGACCACTTAGTGTTCCTGAAAAGTCAATATGTATAGTATCAAATGGAATTTTAGATTTCGGTATGGGATGAAGGTCAACCATTGGTTTACCTGATGTGATTTTGGCTAATTGACATGTTATGCAATTTTGAATAAAACGCTTCACAAATTTTGATAGTCCAGGAAACCAACATTTTTCTAGAATTGCAGATTGAGTTTTGTCGACTCCTAAGTGCAACAAACTTTCGTGAGTTGCATTGGTGACCACCCACTGATATTTTTTGGGAACGATAGGTAATGTAAGTGTTTTCTTATTTACTTGAACTTTTCTACACAACACATACATATTATTTCCTACTTCTTTTAGAACGTAAGTTTTGGCAATTTCTGGTTTTATTTCGTTATGATCAAGTTGTCGAATAGTTTTCTGAATATCTTCATCTTGAAATTGTGCTAATTGAAGCCATTCTCCAGTGAGCTGAAGAAGGTGCACTGATTTTTGTATGTGTTTATTATGACGGGAATCCGGAATTTGACGGGGTTTCCTATTTGTGTACTCGGAATACAATTCAACTACGTCGGTTTCTCCGAAATAAATTCGGTCTTCGGGGGTAGTATCGATTACCACAACTTCTGTAGGTTCCATCACGGGATACCTACTAAGAAAATCTACTGTGGCCATTCTTGATCCAGGCCGGTGTACAATAGTAAAATCGAAAGCTTGAAGATAAGCCCAATGTCTTTGAATGGCAGGTATTAAGGTCTGTTTTTGATAGGTAGCTTGAAATGATTTACAATCAGTTATTAATGTGAAATGATGATATCGAAGATAACTCTCCCAATGCTGGAACGCTTTTACAGCACCCAAAGTTTCCAAAACATAAGAGTGCATTTTCGATTCGGAAGTCGATGTCCTCCGACTGAAGTACCCTACTACTCTCCTCTCATTGTTTATTATATTGTAACAAATAGCTCCGAATCCTAAACTAGAGCTATCAACAGCCACTTCGATTGGAGCTTCGGGGTTAAAAATGGTTAGAACTTTATCACTTGTGAAAATATTAATTAATTTTTGTCTGATTCGTTCATGGGAAGGAGTCCAATTAAATTCAACATTTGCGGAGGTTAGTTTATAAAGGGGCTCACAAATTTTGGCAAAGTCTTGAACGAAATTTCGAAAATATGAACAAAATCCAAGAAAACTACGGAGAGCCGTACGGTCTTTAGGAGGGGGTAAATCGATTAAAGCTTTGATTCTATCATTATGAGGGCGGATTTGTCCGTCAGAAATTTTGTACCCTAAATAAACAATTTCTGATTTTAAAAAAGTGCACTTGTCGGGATTCAAAGTAAATCCTGCTTTCGCTAAGCATTCAAGTACTTGTTCCAGCCGATCTAATCCTTCTTCTATTGTCTCAGAATATATTAAAATATCATCGATATAGGCAATACAAAATGTATCAGCTAAAGGACCTAGGGCTTTCATGAGTGCGCGCTGAAAACATATTGGAGCGTCGCTAACGCCAAACGGCATTCTGGCGTAAGTAAAATGACCGTCAGGCGTCGAGAAGGCAAGCAAATCCTGGGTTCCTTTCTCAACCGGTATACCATAAAATCCAGAAGCACAATCAAGTTTAGAATAAAATTGTTGACCATGCAATCGATTGATACAATCAGCAATCAAGGGAAGAGGATATCTTTGTCTAATTGATCCCTGATTCAAATGTCTATAGTCTGTACAAAACCTAAGCTTGCCGTTGGCTTTAGGGACAAGTAAGCATGGACTTGACCAAGCAGAGTTGCTTGGTATAACTATTCCAGCGTCCATAAGTTCGTGAATATAATTTCTAACGGCTTCTCTATCGGATGGATGAAGTCGATAGGGCCGTCTGAAAACCACTTTGGAGGGATCTTTGAGAGTAATTGAAAATTTTTCAACATTGACTGCCTGTTTGGGTAATCCTCTTGTAAAATTGTTCTTAAATTTTTCCAAGATACTTTTGAGCTTACGCAATTGATTGGAATCAAAAATATCTGTATCTAAACGTTCAGTTTCAGGCCTAAAATCTGTGTTTTCTAAGGAAGAGCCCTGAAACATGGGCCCTCGCGTCGGAGACTCCTCGGACGATATAAAATCGACTCGAAGGTCTACGGTCCGCTCATGACAGGGGACCAACGGAAGGTCAAGGTCGGACGGGGTTTCCCCCATCTGAAATTTCGTCTGCACATGAATCTTGGACGAAATTGAGTCACATTTTTCTGTTAACCCACGGTCGGCAATCATTACATCTTGGGAGGGATGCAAAATATCTACTGAATCAAAATTGTTCAAAGGATGGTCATCATGCGCGTCAATAGAAATATTTTTGACTGTTTGGTTGGAGACATTTTCAGAGTTTTCCAAAGTTTTGGAATTTTTTGAATTAAGTTTATTTCTAAGAAAGCGAGCTTTTGCGTCTTTTGAACATATTTTTGGTGTCATTGAAAATTCGTAATGATCCTTGTGGACTATAACTTGAATCCCTGAATCGAGAACATCACAACCTATAAGAGCTGGATATTGTAATAAATCATTCGGAACCAAAATAAAAGTGATTGGTATTTCTAAGTCATTAATTAAAATTTTGGTGGATAATTTTTGCTCGCAAAGATTCTATTGTTTGCCAAGCCTACCAAAGTCACTGGGTCAACATAATTTTGCCCAGAAAAAACAGAAGCGTATTTTTGGAGCAGCAAACTAGCTTGGCTCCCAGAATCAAATTTAAAGTTCAAAACATTACCGTTATGTCGAAGTTCTCCCAAAGGGGCCTGTAGGTCACACGTTTGGACCCGACGTTCGGTCCCTTGGTTGTTAGGCTGTTGTTTCGTACCTCCCTGTCCGTTACCTAGTGTACCTCTGCGACGGAGATCGTTGTTGTTTCGGCCAGTGGATCCATTGTTATTTTGTTGTGGCTGATGTTGTCGATCAGGATTGTGAAAGCAACTAGACCACCAATGCCCTGATTTGTGGCAATGGCTGCAATGGGGTTGATTGTTCCCATTATTCGCCGTGGTATTATTGAATCGCCCACCACGGTCACGTTGTCTCCATCTACCTCGGAAGTTTAGTGAATTCTTGTTATTTCCGTTATTATCACCAAAACGGGGCCTTTTAATATTTTCGCGATGTATATCGTTATTGGTGTTATGGTTCCATGGACGCTTCTGACTGGGTTGTTTCATACCAGAAGGTCCGGCTCGATCGTTTCGACGATAAGTTGTCAGTTGGGCCTTGAGCTCCTGACTAGACGGTGTTCGTCCAGTTCTGGTTGTTTGAGAACCCACCGCCGGATGTCACCCACGTTTCTGGCTGCTAAAGCGGAAATGAGAATGACGGCGCACTCGTCCGTCGTGTGGCCGTTGAAAGCTGCTTTAATCCGTGTTAATTGTTCGTTTACGAATTTTACTTGGTCTTCTTGATGAATAGTAATTGCTCGAAAGACCTTCGAAATCGCAGTATCCGATTTGCAGAAATTTAAATTGAATTGATCTGCGAAACGGCTGAAGGTTATGTCTTCTGTGATGACGCTCCCAAGCCAGTTGGACGAATCGCCTTGGCTAAAAGCAGTATTGAGGGCCGTCACCCATTCGGACTGGGATGCATTAGGGTTGTCCCGCATCACGAGTTTTGCTCCTGTTAGCCAAGCGTCGGGATCATTCCGAGTTGAATCGAATCCGGGGAAGGTTAGCTGTCTAGCTACTACCACTTGAACGGGTGCCGGAGTAGCGCTGGGAAGTCTTTCCATTAAAGCAGCGAAAAATTGGCCAATTTGGGATAATGGATCAACTGAAAGTGGCGGGGTTGAGATGTTTTCCCTACCACCTTCCATCCCATGGTCAGAGATATTGGGAATTTCGCTCTCCTTAGACTCATTGGCGGATGGAAGCGGTGAATTTTCGCGATCTCCCATGGTGGAAAAATTAAACATTCACTATACTTCACAATAAGAGCACTGTCACTTGATCACATAAAAAAAATATAGTTTCACAGTTTCTTGATCACTTACTAACGAAATGTAGAGTTTCTATTCACCAACGTATATAAAGTCCAGTAAATTAAAGAAATAGTTATTCAGAGATTATGTTTCTCTTCAGATACCAGGGAGTAGGTGATTCGATATAAAACACGTTTATAGGTTCGAATAGCAAATAAAGGATTTTATTGTAAGAGAGAGGGTTGAACGTCATGCGACTTAAGCTTCTCATACGAGACTGCCTACCTCCTTTGTTTACCTAGAACCAGTCACATTCCTCATGGAGGTTGTACGCATGCGCGTCTATTGATACCTGGCGAGAGACGCCGACGTATCCAAAACATGAGGTTTCTGCTAACA
>JAVIWC010005002.1:0-11172 GCA_031894815.1 Creontiades dilutus | reverse complement strand
GTTGAGAATATACGCCATGGCCTTTTTAGGTGACAATTTCTAATATTTCTGCGCATTTATCTTTTAATTTATTTTTCCAATAGATATGTCCCTGATCCGGTTTTTCAACAAATAGCAGTTCATAATATTATCTCAACAATAGTTCCACATTCGCTAAGTACATTTTAATATATTTATAATAACAATTTCTAACAGTTTGCAGCGGTAAATGGGGACACATTTTTGAAAATCTTTGATCGAAAATAGTCATGTATCCGTTGCTTTAATGCTTTTGTATGAGTGGGACAATCTGTTGATGAATTTGGGGCATACGTTTTACGATAAACTGGGTGGTTAATAATTTGCGAGTATTTGCAACTTGTTTTTTTTTTCTGAATCGGAGCAAAACAATGAAGTTATTTTTTTATACATATTGTAAATATTAATATTCTACAAATCTAAAAGAGAGATTTGGTAAATAAAATCTTCGCAAATAATTAGTGGAGAGAGGGAATATTAGTTGTCTAACCTCCTCTTTAATTACAAAATCTGTACCCCTTCCCCATGAGGATGATAATATCATAATCAACACAAGTCTCATCTGATACTTGTCGATCTACGCTGGACAACCAAATATCTTTCTCATCCCAGGGAATTTACCAATATACGAGTGGTCATGGTAACGAATCTCTTTCATGAAAATTCAAATTCCGAGTGCGCTGAGGAAAAAAAAAAAATAAAAATATATATACTACATACTGTTACCTCTCACTCCTCAGGTGTGTCAGATTATCACCATTAGCCCCTGTGACAGACTTATTTATTTTATTCTTTTGTTTTCTCTTGAGCATTTGATCTTAATTAACTTGGAAATTAAGGGAGTACACGATGCTTTACTTGATTTTGTGAGATGACACTCGTAATAATATTTACCCACATTCTAAAGAGTCGATAGTGATGAATCATAGTCAGATTAAAGGATATCACGCTGTCAGGATGTGGAACATATAAGTGTGACCCTTCCTCACCTCTACATGATACCGACAAAATTATTTTCTACCTCCGATCAAATTACGACTCACCTAATAATTTCTATATCAGCGGTTTCCAAATGGTGGTCCTCGGACCCCTGGGGGTCCGCAAGATATAAAAAATAAATATATATTAAAGCTAGAACACTCTGGTGCCAGCACTGGGACCCTGTATAAGTTGTATGTATAGCATTTGTTTGATTCATTTTTCACATATTTTGGCTCTTTTCAGGTAATTTTAGGTTTAGGAAATAGTGGGGGTCCTCGTCATTGTAATACCCTGATGAAGGCGTTCGCAAGAAAAATTTAGTTGGGAACAGTCTGTTCTATATCATTGCTAACCTCTTTTGTACAGAGGGCTCGTGGTGTAGTGGATACCGCATCGGACTCTTAATCGAGAGGTCCCGGGTTCCAATCCCGGTCTCGGCGGAATATTTTTAATATCTGCGTGAAAACAGACTTTTGGCGATGTTTGAACCCCTCTTTTCCTCTACTCCAGGTCTGGAGGAAGGTTACATGACTGTTACCTTCCAATCGAAAAACGGTTTTCAGATTCGTGTTCAGCACCCCGAAAACCCCTTAGAGAGTAGGTTTGAAAGCGATTAAACAGAGTTAATTTTTGAGCAATTTTGATGAAAAAACGCGAAAATAACCATGAAGGAAGCGTTTTATCGAAAAACGGACTTCAGATTCGTGTTCAGCACCCCGAAAAACCCCTTAGAGAGTAGGTTTGAAAGCGATTAAACAGAGATAATTTTTGAGCAATTTTGATGAAAAAACGCGAAAATAACCATGAAGGAAGCGTTTTATCGAAAAACGGACTTCAGATTCGTGTTCAGCACCCCGAAAAACCCCTTAGAGAGTAGGTTTGAAAGCGATTAAACAGAGTAATTTTTGAGCAATTTTGATGAAAAAACGCGAAAATAACCATGAAGGAAGCGTTTTATCGAAAAAAGGACTTCAGATTCGTGTTCAGCACCCCGAAAAACCCCTTAGAGAGTAGGTTTGAAAGCGATTAAACAGAGTTAATTTTTGAGCAATTTTGATGAAAAAACGCGAAAATAACCATGAAGGAAGCGTTTTATCGAAAAACGGACTTCAGATTCGTGTTCAGCACCCCGAAAAACCCCTTAGAGAGTAGGTTTGAAAGCGATTAAACAGAGTTAATTTTTGAGCAATTTTGATGAAAAAACGCGAAAATAACCATGAAGGAAGCGTTTTATCGAAAAAAGGACTTCAGATTCGTGTTCAGCACCCCTGAAAAACCCCTTAGAGAGTAGGTTTGAAAGCGATTAAACAGAGTTAATTTTTGAGCAATTTTGATGAAAAAACGCGAAAATAACCATGAAGGAAGCGTTTTATCGAAAAAAGGACTTCAGATTCGTGTTCAGCACCCCGAAAAACCCCTTAGAGAGTAGGTTTGAAAGCGATTAAACAGAGTTTATTTTTGAGCAATTTTGATGAAAAAACGCGAAAATAACCATGAAGGAAGCGTTTTATCGAAAAAGGACTTCAGATTCGTGTTCAGCACCCCGAAAAACCCCTTAGAGAGTAGGTTTGAAAGCGATTAAACAGAGTTTATTTTTGAGCAATTTTGATGAAAAAACGCGAAAATAACCATGAAGGAAGCGTTTTATCGAAAAAGGACTTCAGATTCGTGTTCAGCACCCCGAAAAACCCCTTAGAGAGTAGGTTTGAAAGCGATTAAACAGAGTTAATTTTTGAGCAATTTTGATGAAAAAACGCGAAAATAACCATGAAGGAAGCGTTTTATCGAAAAACGGACTTCAGATTCGTGTTCAGCACCCCGAAAAACCCCTTAGAGAGTAGGTTTGAAAGCGATTAAACAGAGTTTATTTTTGAGCAATTTTGATGAAAAAACGCGAAAATAACCATGAAGGAAGCGTTTTATCGAAAAAGGACTTCAGATTCGTGTTCAGCACCCCGAAAAACCCCTTAGAGAGTAGGTTTGAAAGCGATTAAACAGCAATTTTGATGACAAATCGCGAAAATAACCATGAAGGAAGCGTTTTATCGAAAAACGGACTTCAGATTCGTGTTCAGCACCCCGAAAAACCCCTTAGAGAGTAGGTTTGAAAGGGATTAAACAGAGATAATTTTTGAGCAATTTTGATGAAAAATCGCGGACTTCAGATTCGTGTTCAGCACCCCGAAAAACCCCTTAGAGAGTAGGTTTGAAAGGGATTAAACAGAGTTAATTTTTGAGCAATTTTGATGAAAAAACGCGAAAATAACCATGAAGGAAGCGTTTTATCGAAAAACGGACTTCAGATTCGTGTTCAGCACCCCGAAAAACCCCTTAGAGAGTAGGTTTGAAAGGATTAAACAGAGATAATTTTTGAGCAATTTTGATGAAAAAACGCGAAAATAACCATGAAGGAAGCGTTTTATCGAAAAACGGACTTCAGATTCGTGTTCAGCACCCCGAAAAACCCCTTAGAGAGTAGGTTTGAAAGGGATTAAACAGAGATAATTTTTGAGCAATTTTGATGAAAAATCGCGAAAATAACCATGAAGGAAGCGTTTTATCGAAAAACGGACTTCAGATTCGTGTTCAGCACCCCGAAAAACCCCTTAGAGAGTAGGTTTGAAAGGGATTAAACAGAGATAATTTTTGAGCAATTTTGATGAAAAATCGCGAAAATAACCATGAAGGAAGCGTTTTATCGAAAAACGGACTTCAGATTCGTGTTCAGCACCCGAAAAACCCCTTAGAGAGTAGGTTTGAAAGGGATTAAACAGAGATAATTTTTGAGCAATTTTGATGAAAAATCGCGAAAATAACCATGAAGGAAGCGTTTTATCGGAAAACGGACTTCAGATTCGTGTTCAGCACCCCGAAAAACCCCTTAGAGAGTAGGTTTGAAAGGGATTAAACAGAGATAATTTTTGAGCAATTTTGATGAAAAATCGCGAAAATAACCATGAAGGAAGCGTTTTATCGAAAAACGGACTTCAGATTCGTGTTCAGCACCCCGAAAAACCCCTTAGAGAGTAGGTTTGAAAGGGATTAAACAGAGATAATTTTTGAGCAATTTTGATGAAAAATCGCGAAAATAACCATGAAGGAAGCGTTTTATCGAAAAACGGACTTCAGATTCGTGTTCAGCACCCCGAAAAACCCCTTAGAGAGTAGGTTTGAAAGGGATTAAACAGAGATAATTTTTGAGCAATTTTGATGAAAAAACGCGAAAATAACCATGAAGGAAGCGTTTTATCGAAAAACGGTTTTCAGATTCGTGTTCAGCACCCCGAAAAACCCCTTAGAGAGTAGGTTTGAAAGGGATTAAACAGAGATAATTTTTGAGCAATTTTGATGAAAAATCGCGAAAATAACCATGAAGGAAGCGTTTTATCGAAAAACGGACTTCAGATTCGTGTTCAGCACCCCGAAAAACCCCTTAGAGAGTAGGTTTGAAAGGGATTAAACAGAGATAATTTTTGAGCAATTTTGATGAAAAATCGCGAAAATAACCATGAAGGAAGCGTTTTATCGAAAAACGGACTTCAGATTCGTGTTCAGCACCCCGAAAAACCCTTAGAGAGTAGGTTTGAAAGGGATTAAACAGAGATAATTTTTGAGCAATTTTGATGAAAAATCGCGAAAATAACCATGAAGGAAGCGTTTTATCGAAAAACGGACTTCAGATTCGTGTTCAGCACCCCGAAAAACCCCTTAGAGAGTAGGTTTGAAAGGGATTAAACAGAGATAATTTTTGAGCAATTTTGATGAAAAATCGCGAAAATAACCATGAAGGAAGCGTTTTATCGAAAAACGGACTTCAGATTCGTGTTCAGCACCCCGAAAAACCCCTTAGAGAGTAGGTTTGAAAGGGATTAAACAGAGATAATTTTTGAGCAATTTTGATGAAAAATCGCGAAAATAACCATGAAGGAAGCGTTTTATCGAAAAACGGACTTCAGATTCGTGTTCAGCACCCCGAAAAACCCCTTAGAGAGTAGGTTTGAAAGGGATTAAACAGAGATAATTTTTGAGCAATTTTGATGAAAAATCGCGAAAATAACCATGAAGGAAGCGTTTTATCGAAAAACGGACTTCAGATTCGTGTTCAGCACCCCGAAAAACCCCTTAGAGAGTAGGTTTGAAAGGGATTAAACAGAGATAATTTTTGAGCAATTTTGATGAAAAATCGCGAAAATAACCATGAAGGAAGCGTTTTATCGAAAAACGGACTTCAGATTCGTGTTCAGCACCCCGAAAAACCCCTTAGAGAGTAGGTTTGAAAGGGATTAAACAGAGATAATTTTTGAGCAATTTTGATGAAAAATCGCGAAAATAACCATGAAGGAAGCGTTTTATCGAAAAACGGACTTCAGATTCGTGTTCAGCACCCCGAAAAACCCCTTAGAGAGTAGGTTTGAAAGGGATTAAACAGAGATAATTTTTGAGCAATTTTGATGAAAAATCGCGAAAATAACCATGAAGGAAGCGTTTTATCGAAAAACGGACTTCAGATTCGTGTTCAACACCCCGAAAAACCCCTTAGAGAGTAGGTTTGAAAGGGATTAAACAGAGATAATTTTTGAGCAATTTTGATGAAAAATCGCGAAAATAACCATGGAGGAAGCGTTTTATCGGAAAACGGTTTTCAGATTCGTGTTCAGCACCGAAAAACCCCTTAGAGAGTAGGTTTGAAAGGATTAAACAGAGATAATTTTTGAGCAATTTTGATGAAAAAACGCGAAAATAACCATGAAGGAAGCGTTTTATCGAAAAACGGACTTCAGATTCGTGTTCAGCACCCCGAAAAACCCCTTAGAGAGTAGGTTTGAAAGGGATTAAACAGAGATAATTTTTGAGCAATTTTGATGAAAAATCGCGAAAATAACCATGAAGGAAGCGTTTTATCGAAAAACGGACTTCAGATTCGTGTTCAGCACCCCGAAAAACCCCTTAGAGAGTAGGTTTGAAAGGGATTAAACAGAGATAATTTTTGAGCAATTTTGATGAAAAATCGCGAAAATAACCATGAAGGAAGCGTTTTATCGAAAAACGGACTTCAGATTCGTGTTCAGCACCCCGAAAAACCCCTTAGAGAGTAGGTTTGAAAGGGATTAAACAGAGATAATTTTTGAGCAATTTTGATGAAAAATCGCGAAAATAACCATGAAGGAAGCGTTTTATCGAAAAACGGACTTCAGATTCGTGTTCAGCACCCCGAAAAACCCCTTAGAGAGTAGGTTTGAAAGGGATTAAACAGAGATAATTTTTGAGCAATTTTGATGAAAAATCGCGAAAATAACCATGAAGGAAGCGTTTTATCGAAAAACGGACTTCAGATTCGTGTTCAGCACCCCGAAAAACCCCTTAGAGAGTAGGTTTGAAAGGATTAAACAGAGATAATTTTTGAGCAATTTTGATGAAAAAACGCGAAAATAACCATGAAGGAAGCGTTTTATCGAAAAACGGACTTCAGATTCGTGTTCAGCACCCCGAAAAACCCCTTAGAGAGTAGGTTTGAAAGCGATTAAACAGAGATAATTTTTGAGCAATTTTGATGAAAAATCGCGAAAATAACCATGAAGGAAGCGTTTTATCGAAAAACGGACTTCAGATTCGTGTTCAGCACCCCGAAAAACCCCTTAGAGAGTAGGTTTGAAAGGGATTAAACAGAGATAATTTTTGAGCAATTTTGATGAAAAATCGCGAAAATAACCATGAAGGAAGCGTTTTATCGAAAAACGGACTTCAGATTCGTGTTCAGCACCCCGAAAAACCCCTTAGAGAGTAGGTTTGAAAGGGATTAAACAGAGATAATTTTTGAGCAATTTTGATGAAAAATCGCGAAAATAACCATGAAGGAAGCGTTTTATCGAAAAACGGACTTCAGATTCGTGTTCAGCACCCCGAAAAACCCCTTAGAGAGTAGGTTTGAAAGGGATTAAACAGAGATAATTTTTGAGCAATTTTGATGAAAAATCGCGAAAATAACCATGAAGGAAGCGTTTTATCGAAAAACGGACTTCAGATTCGTGTTCAGCACCCCGAAAAACCCCTTAGAGAGTAGGTTTGAAAGGATTAAACAGAGATAATTTTTGAGCAATTTTGATGAAAAATCGCGAAAATAACCATGAAGGAAGCGTTTTATCGAAAAACGGACTTCAGATTCGTGTTCAGCACCCCGAAAAACCCCTTAGAGAGTAGGTTTGAAAGGGATTAAACAGAGATAATTTTTGAGCAATTTTGATGAAAAATCGCGAAAATAACCATGAAGGAAGCGTTTTATCGAAAAACGGACTTCAGATTCGTGTTCAGCACCCCGAAAAACCCCTTAGAGAGTAGGTTTGAAAGCGATTAAACAGAGTTAATTTTTGAGCAATTTTGATGAAAAATCGCGAAAATAACCATGAAGGAAGCGTTTTATCGAAAAACGGACTTCAATTCGTGTTCAGCACCCCGAAAAACCCCTTAGAGAGTAGGTTTGAAAGGGATTAAACAGAGATAATTTTTGAGCAATTTTGATGAAAAATCGCGAAAATAACCATGAAGGAAGCGTTTTATCGAAAAACGGACTTCAGATTCGTGTTCAGCACCCCGAAAAACCCCTTAGAGAGTAGGTTTGAAAGGATTAAACAGAGATAATTTTTGAGCAATTTTGATGAAAAATCGCGAAAATAACCATGAAGGAAGCGTTTTATCGAAAAGGACTTCAGATTCGTGTTCAGCACCCCGAAAAACCCCTTAGAGAGTAGGTTTGAAAGGGATTAAACAGAGATAATTTTTGAGCAATTTTGATGAAAAATCGCGAAAATAACCATGAAGGAAGCGTTTTATCGAAAAACGGACTTCAGATTCGTGTTCAGCACCCCGAAAAACCCCTTAGAGAGTAGGTTTGAAAGCGATTAAACAGAGATAATTTTTGAGCAATTTTGATGAAAAATCGCGAAAATAACCATGAAGGAAGCGTTTTATCGAAAAACGGACTTCAATTCGTGTTCAGCACCCCGAAAAACCCCTTAGAGAGTAGGTTTGAAAGGGATTAAACAGAGATAATTTTTGAGCAATTTTGATGAAAAATCGCGAAAATAACCATGAAGGAAGCGTTTTATCGAAAAACGGACTTCAGATTCGTGTTCAGCACCCCGAAAAACCCCTTAGAGAGTAGGTTTGAAAGGGATTAAACAGAGATAATTTTTGAGCAATTTTGATGAAAAATCGCGAAAATAACCATGAAGGAAGCGTTTTATCGAAAAACGGACTTCGAATTCGTGTTCAGCACCCCGAAAAACCCCTTAGAGAGTAGGTTTGAAAGGGATTAAACAGAGATAATTTTTGAGCAATTTTGATGAAAAATCGCGAAAATAACCATGAAGGAAGCGTTTTATCGAAAAACGGACTTCAGAATTCGTGTTCAGCACCCCGAAAAACCCCTTAGAGAGTAGGTTTGAAAGGGATTAAACAGAGATAATTTTTGAGCAATTTTGATGAAAAATCGCGAAAATAACCATGAAGGAAGCGTTTTATCGAAAAACGGACTTCAGAATTCGTGTTCAGCACCCCGAAAAACCCCTTAGAGAGTAGGTTTGAAAGGGATTAAACAGAGATAATTTTTGAGCAATTTTGATGAAAAATCGCGAAAATAACCATGAAGGAAGCGTTTTATCGAAAAACGGACTTCAGATTCGTGTTCAGCACCCCGAAAAACCCCTTAGAGAGTAGGTTTGAAAGGGATTAAACAGAGATAATTTTTGAGCAATTTTGATGAAAAATCGCGAAAATAACCATGAAGGAAGCGTTTTATCGAAAAACGGACTTCGAATTCGTGTTCAGCACCCCGAAAAACCCCTTAGAGAGTAGGTTTGAAAGGGATTAAACAGAGATAATTTTTGAGCAATTTTGATGAAAAATCGCGAAAATAACCATGAAGGAAGCGTTTTATCGAAAAACGGACTTCGAATTCGTGTTCAGCACCCCGAAAAACCCCTTAGAGAGTAGGTTTGAAAGGGATTAAACAGAGATAATTTTTGAGCAATTTTGATGAAAAATCGCGAAAATAACCATGAAGGAAGCGTTTTATCGAAAAACGGACTTCGATTCGTGTTCAGCACCCCGAAAAACCCCTTAGAGAGTAGGTTTGAAAGGGATTAAACAGAGATAATTTTTGAGCAATTTTGATGAAAAATCGCGAAAATAACCATGAAGGAAGCGTTTTATCGAAAAACGGACTTCGAATTCGTGTTCAGCACCCCGAAAAACCCCTTAGAGAGTAGGTTTGAAAGGGATTAAACAGAGATAATTTTTGAGCAATTTTGATGAAAAATCGCGAAAATAACCATGAAGGAAGCGTTTTATCGAAAAACGGACTTCGAATTCGTGTTCAGCACCCCGAAAAACCCCTTAGAGAGTAGGTTTGAAAGGGATTAAACAGAGATAATTTTTGAGCAATTTTGATGAAAAATCGCGAAAATAACCATGAAGGAAGCGTTTTATCGAAAAACGGACTTCGAATTCGTGTTCAGCACCCCGAAAAACCCCTTAGAGAGTAGGTTTGAAAGGGATTAAACAGAGATAATTTTTGAGCAATTTTGATGAAAAATCGCGAAAATAACCATGAAGGAAGCGTTTTATCGAAAAACGGACTTCGAATTCGTGTTCAGCACCCCGAAAAACCCCTTAGAGAGTAGGTTTGAAAGGGATTAAACAGAGATAATTTTTGAGCAATTTTGATGAAAAATCGCGAAAATAACCATGAAGGAAGCGTTTTATCGAAAAACGGACTTCGAATTCGTGTTCAGCACCCCGAAAAACCCCTTAGAGAGTAGGTTTGAAAGGATTAAACAGAGATAATTTTTGAGCAATTTTGATGAAAAATCGCGAAAATAACCATGAAGGAAGCGTTTTATCGAAAAACGGACTTCAGATTCGTGTTCAGCACCCCGAAAAACCCCTTAGAGAGTAGGTTTGAAAGGGATTAAACAGAGATAATTTTTGAGCAATTTTGATGAAAAATCGCGAAAATAACCATGAAGGAAGCGTTTTATCGAAAAACGGACTTCGAATTCGTGTTCAGCACCCCGAAAAACCCCTTAGAGAGTAGGTTTGAAAGGGATTAAACAGAGATAATTTTTGAGCAATTTTGATGAAAAATCGCGAAAATAACCATGAAGGAAGCGTTTTATCGAAAAACGGACTTCGAATTCGTGTTCAGCACCCCGAAAAACCCCTTAGAGAGTAGGTTTGAAAGGGATTAAACAGAGATAATTTTTGAGCAATTTTGATGAAAAATCGCGAAAATAACCATGAAGGAAGCGTTTTATCGAAAAACGGACTTCGAATTCGTGTTCAGCACCCCGAAAAACCCCTTAGAGAGTAGGTTTGAAAGGGATTAAACAGAGATAATTTTTGAGCAATTTTGATGAAAAATCGCGAAAATAACCATGAAGGAAGCGTTTTATCGAAAAACGGACTTCGAATTCGTGTTCAGCACCCCGAAAAACCCCTTAGAGAGTAGGTTTGAAAGGGATTAAACAGAGATAATTTTTGAGCAATTTTGATGAAAAATCGCGAAAATAACCATGAAGGAAGCGTTTTATCGAAAAACGGACTTCGAATTCGTGTTCAGCACCCCGAAAAACCCCTTAGAGAGTAGGTTTGAAAGGGATTAAACAGAGATAATTTTTGAGCAATTTTGATGAAAAATCGCGAAAATAACCATGAAGGAAGCGTTTTATCGAAAAACGGACTTCGAATTCGTGTTCAGCACCCCGAAAAACCCCTTAGAGAGTAGGTTTGAAAGGGATTAAACAGAATAATTTTTGAGCAATTTTGATGAAAAATCGCGAAAATAACCATGAAGGAAGCGTTTTATCGAAAAACGGACTTCGAATTCGTGTTCAGCACCCCGAAAAACCCCTTAGAGAGTAGGTTTGAAAGGGATTAAACAGAGATAATTTTTGAGCAATTTTGATGAAAAATCGCGAAAATAACCATGAAGGAAGCGTTTTATCGAAAAACGGACTTCGAATTCGTGTTCAGCACCCCGAAAAACCCCTTAGAGAGTAGGTTTGAAAGGATTAAACAGAGATAATTTTTGAGCAATTTTGATGAAAAATCGCGAAAATAACCATGAAGGAAGCGTTTTATCGAAAAACGGACTTCGAATTCGTGTTCAACACCCGA
>JAVIWC010005001.1:0-11056 GCA_031894815.1 Creontiades dilutus | reverse complement strand
AATGTTGTTTGAAAGTGGAAAAACGGGGGATTTTTCAACGAAATCAGCGTTTTGGCATGCGATCTGGTGTTGGGTATAATTGAAGGGGGGAGGGGGATATAACTAAGTAATTTTTCTCACTGAATCGAATGAACGCATTTTTAAAACTCTCCGAATGATTGAAATGAAAAAAAGGAGAAGGATGAGGTGAGGTGATTCAGAAATGAGAAAGGAAGTGATCTGAAATTCACTCTTTTCATTCTTTTCTAAAAAACAAAAACCAAAATTTCCAAACTTTTTCTACAGTTTTTTGTTGAACAATTCTCAACAGCTGTTCAAAGTGCCATCCGCTATGTTGGAAGAACTGCGCCGCTCAGCTGATAGCAGCCCCGCACCTTCTATGATTTTAATCATTCGAAGAGTTTTAGAAATTCGTTGATCCGATTCAGCGAGAAAAATTACTTAGTAAAACTTGTTTGTAACATATTATAGATAGTATAATAAAACGAAAGGTATAATTCGTTTTTGAATAACTACAATTACTTAATTGTTTTTTCTGTGTTGCAGTGATACAAGGCTGCAAATTACTATGCAAAGTTCTATTATTTCTGTATTTATCAAACTAGCTCATTTGCATCACAACAAAAACACACCACATTCATTCAATTCCATAAGCTACAAGTCTCTCGCAAGTTACATAATATGTAACTTATTATCGACCTTCAACGAACGAATCAAAACAATAATTACGACGCAGCCACCTTCCTGGATGTTTCCTAAGCTTTTGATAAAGTCTGGCAGCAAGTACTTGAACACAAACTCGAAAGAGACTTACCAAAAGAATTTTACTTAATCTTGAAATCTTACCTAGCTGAAAGACATTTCAGGGTGAAACATGAGGGAGAGTATTCCAGTCTCAGGAAGATAAGGGCAGGTGTTCCGCAAGGTGGCGTGCTTGGCCCTTTGCTCTATCTTGTGTATACACGTGATATACCTACCAATAACGACACAATAGTGGCAACTTTTGCCGATGATACAGCACTTCTAGCAGTAGGAGATACAGTAGAGGATGCAACTAGGAAACTGCAGGAGACTATTAATAACGTCAGTACTTGGACAAAGAAGTGGCGCCTCAAGCTCAATGAGCAGAAATCGGCTCACATCAATTTCACGAACAAGCATATAACTAAAATACCAGTTATACTAAACGGAAGAGAAATTCCTTTTGCCAATACAGCAAAGTATCTTGGGATGACTCTTGATGCAAAACTAAGATGGAAAGAGCATGTCATTAAAAAAAAGAAGAATTAAACATCAAGTTCCGAAAAATGTATTGGTTGCTTGGAAGATACTCCAAACTATCCCTGCATAACAAATTGCTTCTCTACAAGCAAATTCTACGACCAGTTTTTACATATGGAATTCAACTCTGGGGCTGTACAAAAAAAATCAACACCAAAATAATCCAAACATTTCAAAACAAGGTACTAAGGAGTATCGTCAACGCTCGTTGGAACGTACGTATTTAATGACGACCTCCATCGGGACCTCAAGATAGAACCAGTCAGTGAGGTGATCAAACTATTTGCCACTAAAAACGAGTAGAGGCTTCATCAACATATGAACCCAGAAGCTCCACGATTATTAGACAACAGGAATGTCATCCGACGTCTGGAGGTCGACCTCTCGACCTTGTGGCGTGACAATGTGACAAGTGCTTGAAGTGATCATAATATGGAGAAATACTATGGAGAATGAAGGGGTTGAATGTCGGACCCCTCTTCCTCTGTTGATTGGGTACTTACAAGCTCTTGTAAATACCCAATGTACACAAGTAGTAGTACATGTTCAATCATTAGCACAAATACAATTACATGTGCTTGTTCTTGGGAAGTACTTAAGAAGTGAACTTGTCTTGTGCGGCTGCACTGGTCATCCCTATTACTGGTTTCTTCGCCTGATGTAAAATTAGTCCGTTTTCTCAAGTAGTTGAAGAAAATCGCTAGGCTGAATCATAAAAGGCAATTAGAACATATGATTTTGGAGCACTTCTTCATACCAAGTAGTTTTGGTTCGAGCAAGAAATTGTAAAACATGTTGCCCGCAAGAAACTGTGTATTCCATTGTGTATTCCATTTGCTGATCAATTTTGGTTCTAATGCCCGCCTGTACACGAGTACATGTCCCTGAGGCACACACTGTCACCCACAAAACTATATCAAGGTTTAGTCTGATATTGATGAACTTTTAGTGATCAAAGGCAGTTCGTAAAACGTCGATATTTTATGATCGGTTCTTATAATCTGCTGACATAGCTTGAAACAAGGTTACGTAGTTGTAGTTCAAAATGGAGTTGTTCTTTTATGGGAGAAATGATTCAATTTCAACTTCGATCCAGAAGAAGAATGAGACGTGAAAATGAATTAATTAACGAGTTATGAAAACAAATTTTAATGAAGAGGTGTTCCAGAGGCTGCGGATGTTGACGTTAAAACGTATTCATACTTAATTGGAACTGTAATTTAAGTTTACCTTTTTGACCTACCTATTGCAATATATTTTCAAATATAAAACGTATATCAGCGATGTTCCTCTTGACCAACCAAAAATTTTGGTTTAATTTAATGTCTATGGCTTTGATCTTGATATTGGAGAATGTGTTGTCATGAGTATATCATTGGAGAATACAAGGGGAAGAAAGGAATTTTACATCTGAAATGATCGCAGAACTTTTGAACTTAAGTAGCTCTATGAATGCGAGCTTTATCCATGATCAGCTTTATCATGTTTCGTGCTCAAGTATGTATTTTGTTCTTCTCTCGTGAAGGAATTGACGAAACTGTGCGGCCCTCGTGGTACCTGACGTTATAACTTTGGTAATTACGAATCACGAGCATAACAAAGATTTGCAAATGCGTTAAACGTACCTCAAACAGTCGGAACATCTTCCTGAAATCAATATTATTTGTAAATAGTTGAGATTTATTGGTCCAAAGTTGAAATTCACCTGTCGAAAGATTAAATTTGTTCAGATGTATCTGAAATGGTTTTAGATCTTGAAGAATTTTCCAGTATTTAGGTAATACCTCTTGAAAATCACCCTTTACTCGTATTCGAGGCCCACAGGTAACGGGATCGTACGTTACGCCAGATCGTACGCGAATAGCCTAGTCGACGCTGTTGGTTACCTCATTGTCCGTCAATCCCGTTCCACGTGAAAATATTTAAAGCCTTAATGGACTCCAAATTCTCCAAGCTGCTTTGCGCCGTTGATTTTTCCCAAGCCACCCTTCTTCTGGCAAACTGTCAGTCATCCGTAGTCTCCCCCCTAGCACCCTGGGGTTTCTTGGGGTTAGTTGTAACCCCGTCCCTGATTGGTTTCTTCTCTGCTCCCCGCAGAGAACCCACTCTAAATTTTCTTCACTTCCCCTCCAAACAAAATTTTCCCGTTTTTGGTTTACAGAATCTGGAGTGAGTTCTCTCCTTCGTTTTAGCCGGCTCTTACACTCTTGTTAACTTGGCTCTCCTGGGACCTCCCTAATGTTGGCTAGAATCCCTATATACTATATAGTATATAGTTATCACTTACCAAACTTGACTAACTTCATATCATAGTTCTCAAAGTGACTTCATTTTTCTAACTAAGAAGTGGCAAAGCAGCATATTTCTATGAAATCGTTGGCTACCCGCGAAACCTCAACTTTGGCAGAAGCGCTCTAAGGTTTTATTCAACAACACCTTAATTTATTTGATTTTTTCACTGTATCGACGAATACAAATTGAATTATGTATTTCCATACTCGTTCATTGAGCATGTACGCATTCATTTGAAATACAGCCTCCATTAGTTAACTGCACAACTGTTTACATCTTCATTACCAATAGTTGAAGTCTATTTGTTAAAAATTTAAATTTGTTGAAAGTTTAGATATATTTGTCAAAAGTGTCAATTCTATATATCAATCTCTCAAGTTCCCGATGACCTTGAGGTCGGAAGTGGCGGAGGCGATGCCCGTCATTGTGATCCACTTGCCCCATTTTACATTGCCGAGCACAATCGTCCACATCTGTTGATGCAACCGTGTGGCACAGTTTGGCTGAGTCTCTGAACAATGGGATCCTACAACTCGCAGCCAAGGCGGGCCCACGAGCCAGCCACAACACGGAATATACCATCACATAAATGAATATATAACATCCATCATATTGTATACAGGGCCCAAAGAGAACCGTGCCGGACCGCTACAACACATTTCCAACCAATACTGCCTTGCAATATGATATTCAACAATGAACCTTCTCAATCGACCAAGAAAAGATTTTAAGCCAAAACGGCTACAACTTTGTCAGAAAAAAGAACAGCAACATGAAAGTGAATGCGAACGTGCATGGTCAAAGTGAAAATCTGCCAGTATCATAATATGATACTGAAATTGATCTTTATGATACTGATCTTGAATTTTATCAAATGATGCAGTCCTCATATTATGAGGACTGCATCATTTGATAAAATTCAAGACTTTGCTTCAAGAATTCCTTTTGAAATCGAGTTTTTCAAGTCTTATGTTTTTTATTGTGACCATTGTAGGTATCAAAATTTCATGCCCAGAACTGAGCCCCTGGGAAACTTACGAAATCAACCGCGACGAAATTGTGGAAACTCATGTCCAGAAAAGCACAATTTTTAGAAAAATGTTGTGTGTATCAACATTAACTGCATTCAAGTTGGAGAAAACAGTGGTTATGTAATGACAGGTGAAGGGGAGCTTCGATTCCATTGGTCAAGACTTGGGGGGGGGAACATCCAATCATATGGATCAGTAGTATTAGAGTGCAATACTATTGGTCGAAAAGGTGAAAGGAGGAATCGACTAGTATTGATAGTCGGGACTAGAGGGTAAAAAAAGCAGATAAAGCTAATACAAAAAAAAAAAAAAAAATCCATGCTATTTTAGGAATGAACTTATTAATGGGAGAAAGGATTTAGGAATATCCTCATTTAGACACTTACTAGTCCAGTCGCTTTTATTTATTTCAATTTTTTTCAAACACCTCCCTCTGGACGAACTTGAGCAAATTCTACAAATCAAAGCTCAAATTGTGACTTGATTCTAATAAATTATAGGCAAATACTGACTCTCCCAACCGCCACTGTGTTGAAGGCGCCTGTTATACTAATCTTATTTCAAATTTACCTCATTCTAAAATTGCTAATTTTGTAATATATAATCGCTGTTATCGCCTTATTTATATTCACGTCTACATGTTCCTTCCCCAACTATTATCATGTATTAGTTTCACATGTAAATGTCAACTGATTATTCTGAATTCAATCATATATTTACTGAACATTTATTAATTTAATCGGTCGAATTTATGATTTACGTGTGAATGTTTGTATCACCCTGTATAGCAAAGTTCTAACAGGGTAAACTTTCAGTTACCACTTTGGTTGTAAGAAAAGTAAAAAACAGATGAGAATTCAAATTTTTGTTGTTGTGATTTGTAGGTCAAGACTACTGGCAGGAGAACGGAAAGGCAGATCTGGCGGCGGCACTGAAGGTGAAGGTGAACGCGGGTGTCGCCAAAAATGTGATCGTCTTCATAGGGGACGGGATGAGCCCGATCACGGTCACAGCAGCCAGGATCCACCATCGCGGGGAGACCGGCAGACTCGTCTGGGAAGAGTTCGAGAACGTCGGACTTCTTAAGGTGAGAAAAACCCTCAACCTGTTGTAAGGAAGGATTCACCGAAGTGTTTGTTCGGTAAACACAGGTGACAGGATTCGTAATGAGGAGTTTTATGAAGTGGGCTAGTTTCCTCCTTCTAAGAGCACGGGTGATTGTGCTGCCAGCATCCAGAGGACATCCCTGAAGCTGAAAGGGGTCAGGTTTATGCTCTAGAGTAGGAGTTCTAGAATCGAGAAAGGGGAACAATCTACATCCAACACACTCCCTCTTTAAAAAAGCATTGAGGCGGGGGGGGGGGGGGGCTTGCAATATGCATAGTAGGTTAAATATTTAATTTTCAAGAGAAAATGTTGAAAAGTTATTGCCCACTTTGCTCACGGGCGCAGTTCGAGAGGAAGCCCCATAAGGACAGTCAATATCAGAGGTTAAGTGTATCGTACCACTCTTTGCTCCTAACAAGGAGGTGACGGAAATAAGCAAGTTCACCCTTGCAGAGGCTGAGGCGATAATGCTTGCAACACCTAAAGCGTATCGCTGAAGCTATCAGGAGGCTAATTTATCCTCAGGGGTAGCAATTCTAAGAAGCATTGATGATTCGGTTTTGTGTTGCAATCACGTTAAATTTTGGTTACAACCGAACTACAAGGAGAATATCATTAATACAAAAGATTCAGTATACCGCCATTCAAAACTCATCCATTATCGAACAAGGTCAATCTTGATACGTTTCATTCTTGCACGAGCGACGAAGCATCAAAACGATGCAAATCATCACAAAGGTTCTTTAATTCTGTATTTGATATCGTCCAAAAAGCCTTGATTTACAAAGATTTCTAAGCAAAGACCAAGCCCTCCCTTAATTCCTTGTTAAAAATGTTAAACAAAATCCCAAAACAGCAATCCTCCATAATTTTTAGCTTAGATCTCAGTTTTTTTCCATACCCATGTGGATGCGCAAAGCGCAAAACGCATCAGCAACATTTCCAAGGATTTGGGATAGTTTGTAGATGTCCCTTATGAGTTCCATTATCTCAAATCATAACATCTTGCTGCGCTTGAGCACAAATAATATTCACGCAGCATGATATCTCAAGTTCTACTGGTCCGATCTCGCTCGAATTTGGAGGGTAGTAGGGGAAGCCCAGACCAATAATTTCCTATAAATTTCAACGCGAAAGTATTATAAGTACCTACCTATAGGGATGCGAGAACGTGAAATCCTCGTAACAAGCCTGATTCCAAATGTTTTCATCCGATGATGATATCTTCGGAGAATGTGGGGCTGTAGATTGTTGAATATGAGTTATATTTTTTAGAGATCAACATTAATTTGTGCTACTGTAAAATCCGTCAACCATAATTTCACCACTTTCTAATCTTCTGATCTAGCCCGAATTCGGTGGATAGCTGGGGGAAGCCGATTAATCATCTCATATTTATATGAGATGATCTTATAAGATATTTATCAATTTCAACTCGATCCTTTCATTATTCCTTCAACCTTAGAATTATCGTGACCTTTATTCAGTACATTTCAATGCATTTCTGTCTCGTGAATCGTTGTAATAAGCTTCCATTCTTCGTCTTTCAAGATTTATAATCTTTTAGGATTGTCTACAACAGTTCAATATAATGAAATAATAAGTGGATGTTGCCAATTCGAGGAAGCTCTAAGCTGCAATCAACTTGGCAGACCTTTTTTTTTTATTTTTCCAGTCCATCAAAATGTCATTGAATGGCGCATGGGAGTTTTTCATCCGCTGCACGGGGCACAGCGGTTATCATTTTCTAAAATGATTAAGAAATGTACCATTGATTAATCAACTTCAGAAATTAGAAACATCATCAATCAAGTCAAGATCAAATGAACTGTTGTGAAATAATTCGGTTTTTTTCAATCTTGTAGAAGCACGTACAGTACCAAAAAAGCTGAAACTGTTGAAACTTTCATTCGAATTTGAAGTGTACCAGTCCAATAAATTTCAACTTTTTCTGAGTTAAAAAAGAAAAAAATTGCGAATTATCAAAATTATTTGACAGAAACGACAAAATTTCATGAAAACTCACATCTCCCTCTTTTTACTGAAAGTCTGAGGAAGCTACGTTCCTAATGAGCTTTGCGTTGCACTTCCAAAGCCAGATGTTTTCTATTGAATGCAGAAGCAACAAGTTATATTGTTTCGCTACATTTAAACTTGAGTAATAGTTGGATCACTGTTTCAAGATCTTATGACTCAGCACTTGTCGGGTATCTACTCGTTAATTTTCCGTTTCAGTGGGTAGTAAACCGACTACCGGCTATATGGGTTGTCTTCATCGAAGAGACGTGGGTTTGCGCTCACGTCAAATATCTGACAAGTTAAATGGCAGCAGTCTGTACTGTATTGAATATGCACATCACATATGAAATTTCCAAACTGATTTCGACGAGGTTTGAATTAAATTGTTTATATTCCATTACGTGAAATGACGAAATTTGAGGATTAACAAACATTTTCTCTATACGATTACAGAGGCATATTATTGAAAACCATGAACCAAAAAATTGAATGATGGGTCAAATTTTCATGAAAATTCAAATGGAATCCGATTCTGCGTTTAAAGCAATGTGGGTTTCTATTTGAAGAAAAAGAGTTGGCATTTACCACTTTGTGGCGCAAGTGACGTGAGCAAAAGTATTTTTCCCAAATCCTGTGGAAAAAGTTATGAAACATGCCGTTGATCTCTATTGCTTCCGAGGCTACCAAGGTAGCGGAAGCATTGTTTTCACTTTCGGAATGTGAAAATTTTTTTGTCTCCGAAATCAAAAATTCCACTCTCATTTTGCGTTTTAGACCTTTCTGAACAATTTTGGTTCCGTGTCTGTCTGTCTGTCAGCAAATCCTTGTTACGGGCAAAAGTACACGAAGTTATAGTTCGATTTTGATGAAATTTTCAGGGATTGTGAGGGTTGGGGTGTAGATGGTCCCCTATAGGTTTCATGACCCCCGGATCAATAGTAGCCTCTGCGCATCCGCAAACGTGAAATCCTTGTTACACGCATAAATCAGTGAGTTCATGACTGATTTCGATGAAATTTTCAGCGATTGTTAGGACTGGTGTAAAGATGGTCCTCGTGAGTAATAAAGAGAAAATAAAGTTTTAGCCTCGAGCTTGGATCGAACCATGTTGCATACTCTATACAGTAATGTTACTGATACGAGGAAGCTATGTGCCACACCCACTTGGCAGACAGTTCATTTGGACAATTGTGGAAATAGAGGGGGCTTGTAACCTACAGACAGTTAGAATACAGGGATGTACATATAATAATCAATTACAATTAAGAATTACGATGTTCTCGAGAAAAAAAACAAACGTCGAATGGTTAAGTATTGAATGAACCGATTCGAGACCTTTTAAAAGTTACCTCAAACCATTTCTGACCCTTTCTCAACATTGGTAGGATAGTGATGTTTTGGCCTCGAGCATACACACCAACTGTATGCTCGATTATATTTTCATCTGATCAATTGAAAATAAATGTTGGTATCAAGGTTTCTAAAAAAAAAAAAAAAAAAAAGTTTCAAAGACAGGTACTGATTTTTCAAAAGGTAAAACCTTAAAATTTAAGTGACATTTAATGTGACATCACATGGTTGATAGAACACGAATGCAGATATCCTAGTACTGACGGACAATGTGACTTTTATTTTAATCCGCAAAAAATTGATTTTCGATCCTTTTTTGCGGACTTACAAAACAAAGTGGAGTTTTTTATTAAAATGAAGTATTAAACCAAATAGCAGGCAATTCGTGCGACTGAAATCAACAACTGAACGTTGCTGCCTGGACGTTTTCTAATATCGTTTCTTTACTGAAGAACTGGATTGAAAAGACGTTTATTCGACTAAAATAAGAGGCAGATGTGGGGGTAATTGGAGTTTAGAGGGTTGTGGAGCTCCCCAATAACGTTATGATATTTCCCACAGACGTATTCAGTTGACAAGCTGGTCCCAGACTCGGCGTCGTCTGCCACTTCCTTGTTGTGCGGCGTCAAAGCAAATTATTACACTTTAGGTCTAGATGGGAACGCAAGAATGGAGGACTGTCCTGCCAGTCTTGACCCAGCAGTTAGGGTTGATAGCGTCGTGTTTATCGCTCAACGGGCTGGCAAGGCCACAGGTACGTCCCAGCATGCGAAACTTCCTCTGTTACTTCCCATGGCATGCCACAAACCTGCTCTAGAAACTTGCATGTATACAACGGAGGTGCCTTATGTTTGGTACTGAATTATCGCCTTTTGTAAATGATGAAGATGGAAGAAAAACGGGTTTCCGACAGCTGGTTAAGCATCACATTACTGCCGTTTCCCAAGGCATGTCTTGCGCTTAAATATTTAAAAACAATTAGGAGGATGTGGGCATATTCATACCCATGAACAGAAATAGTTACATAATATGTAACTATATTATAGAGTGGTTGCCATTGGGCTATTACCTTTACAAACTGTAGTTATTGTATTAATGTAAATTAACTTGAAGGGCTATGCTCAGTTGTTATGTTATGTTTCTAATAAAGAAATTTTTCGGGGAAAAAAAACTGATTTACGTACCCCAGCATAACTCTTGACGTACTCCTATGGGTACGCTTACCATTGGTTGGGAACTGTAGGTCGAATTGACACCTTCACGTCTAAAATGTGCTCCATTTAAAATTACAAGGAATGGAGACAGAGTGATCATCTAAAGGACGTTTGAGGAATCCAGAATGTAATAGCAAACATGATGACGCATAGTGTAAATAGGCTATGGCTGATACGATAGATGGATCAGTGATTCACATAATTTTTCAAACCGAATTTAATTTTTGGTTTCTAGGCATCGTGGAACGAAAACCAACAAATTTTTGAGAGAGAAACAATGTTTTAAGGTAAAGGTCTATTATTGGAAATGATCTACCCATTTACCTAACAATTTTGTAATTTGACAATAAATCTATTTATTTATCTATAACGGCTCGTACTTAGAAGACTGCTGGGAGATGCAGTTACTGGTGAAAGAAATATGTTAATGAAGTTGAAAGCCCTTTTGGACGTAACGACTAAATAAATCAGAACAGTATTTCAGCCAAAAAACATGAGGCCGTTAGAAAGCCACGCTATCAACCACCCCCATATCCCTTGTTCCTGGCGAGATACATTGTAAGGGCCGAAGGCAAGCTAAATGGTATTAGACTTAGGGCATGACGTCCCAGCAGTAGTTCCAAAAGCTTCTCCGCAGAGTTTATGTAACAAGGAGACAAGTTAACAGCAGACTGTTTAGGTTGTGGCGAAGGGGAACGTAGGGGCGGGAGCGGAATGAAAGTTGTGAGGTCCCAACTAGAGATTTATAGTTCGGATGTGCCT